>NJDD01000543.1:853863-867208 GCA_002245505.1 Calephelis nemesis
CGCGGCCGTGTGGCGGCGGGTGCGGCTCAAGCTGGAGGGCCGCCCGCAGCCCAGGGAACAGGTATACACGCAACCACTTACACACGCAACCACTTAACATGCACGCACTTACACACGCACGCTCTTACACACGCACGCTCTTACACACGCACGCACTTACACACGCAACCAATTACACATGCACGCTCTTACACACGCATCTTGCACACACGCACACACTTACTTAAAAATTCGTAAGACGGCGCAGGGCGCTTGCGCGAAGAATACGGCGCAGGGCGCTACCGCGAATGATCGTGTTTTCATGTTTATGTACGATAGCGCAATAAATGAATATTGTATTCTACCACATAAATGATAGTACTTTCATACTGATAATTAAAGCAATTCGTGTAAAAAAATATTTGTAGATTTGATACATTTTTTATGACACGTAGACTACATACTTAAAATATATACTCTTTTCTACTCGTTCTACTTATTCTTAGTTCCATTGATTTGTAATAAATAGATCAGATATGTGCGAAGTAGGGCCTAGGCAACCTGGCACTACAGGGGCCAATCAAGCTGATCACACGCTCGCTTGTTATGATTACAACTGGTATGTTACCAGTCGTTATAAGCATAGATAATGACTTAAACATATTACATGTGAAATAATGAAACCTCTTCTAGAGATTACTGATTTGAATTTTATTTATTTGTATCTTATTTTAGATTTATTGTTTAGAGTTTAGAGTTTTTTTTTAGAGTTGAGTTTAGAGTTATTGATTTAATTTATTGTCTAGGACAAACCCAAGAAAAAAAATGTGGCTAGACAAATTCTGCACACTACTAGCGATATCGCACAATCCAAAGAGTTTCTTACATTTAAATATTTCAATCCTAGATCTAATTGCCTTAACTTCTGCCAAGCAACGTCTTCATCATCCTCAATAATGACTTCACTGGCATAAGTGATGTAACGAATATTCGCATTCGCAAAATTTATGCGAATGTTTTGCGAATATGAAAATCAGTAAAATAAAATAAATCCATTCATTTTTAAAGTTTTTAATAAATGATAAAGTAAGTTAACCTCGTAAGAAATCACATTATCATTTGCCTTTGGTATTATTTATTTACACATTTTACTTTTCTTTGGGTAATGAAGCTTAACAATCAAATTTTCTTTAGAACTTATCAGACAAATTATATAATGCAATGTAAATTCACAAACAAATACAAATTATCATTATTATTTTTATACGCTAATCACACTCTAACCTCAAAATTCACTTGTGAAAACACTGGTTGTTCCGGTGCGAGCGAAATGACAGTTCGGTCGGATGAGTTTGTTCGTATCCTCTCAGCAAACTACAAATGGAACGCACCTCGTTGAATCAAGCCAATCCATAGAAAATTAGCGCCAAATGTGGGAATAAATAATCGCATTCGCGAATGTCGATAATAAATATTCGCATTCGCGAATGTCGGTAACACATATCCGCATTCGCGAAAGTTTAAAAATGACATTTGTTACATCATTAACTGGCACATATATGTTATTAGACGGCCTAATACAGCGCTTCTTAGGCAGAAGCGCTACAATCAATGAAGCTTTGTATAATCATCAAATCAATGTCTCATAGATTAATCGATATATAGAATAATATTAAAAAGATAGACCAAATTTTATTCTGTGGGAGTTAAGACTAAATTGAAAGTGTATGACTGCCTAACTTTAGTATTTTCCTCTCCAGTTATTTATGTTTTATTATTCATTATATCAATAATTGATTGATTACACCTTTGAATTAAATTTATATTCCTTCTATTACTATCAGTGACAAATAATAATGGACATTTTAGGTAATATTTTTAACAAAAACAAAGTATTGCTTTAGTAGTTAGAAATGTAAGAAGGTGTTAATTATTGTTTTGTCAGGTGGAGTACTTGATATCGGAAGCTCGAAGCAGTGAGAACTTGTGCATGATGTACGAGGGTTGGATGGCCTGGGTGTGAGCCGGGACGGCAGCCCCGCCCTCCCCCACCGGCCCCGCGCCTGCGCCCCGCGGCCCGCGCGCCCCGGCCGGACGGACATACGGACGCTCCGGACACACGGACGCTCCGGACATGCCGGACACTCCGGACACGCTCCGGACATACGCCGGACACACCGGATATCGACGACGTTAGCGAACGGCAGATTCAAACTTTATTGACTAATTTTCATTTGGATGGCGCTGCTCAGCTCAGCAGGCCCTTTGTTTAAGACGTATTTGAATTACAATAGATTTTCCTTAGTTTAATGTTTTTGAGACATTTTTATTTTTAATTTTATTTTATTTTTCGTAGTCCAAATTTTTCTAATCGAATTCAAAATTTAAGAACAATATTTTCTGTCCCTCATTTTTGTTTAGGTCAAACGGATGTTCGGTTCTGTTATTTCATACTATATTTTTCGAACTACGGTCAAAATTCAGTAGTAGTTGGAAGCCAATCGGATTGTAGGTTGTAGAATATAATTCGTACAGAAAGAAATAAAAATATTACCATAGTTTAAATCTATTAATAAATTCCGGTTTTAATATCCTTATTCGGAAATTTACAACTACCCATGCTTTTAGTAAAAGGTGAAATTTTTATAAATGGATAGAATCAAACTTTGAAATATTCAAGGCAATCGTTGGTTTAAATCTCCGATCATTCTATCATCATTTTAAGTACTGTAGGAGTCCTAAGATAGTTCATAGAAGCGGAGAAAAAAGGCCGATGTTAGATGCGACCTGCTTATATTATGACTTATTGATGTACCAATATAGCATTCGGCATTTTCGACAAACCGCCGATACATTTAACGCATCAATGTAAGCAAAAACATCGTCATTAGTAATTATATAATAATGCTTTTCATGTTACTGGTATTATACCCTAATGTAGTTGTATTTTAAGGGGAACTCTTTTTCTGCACTTATTTCCTTTTTAACAATATCTTTGATATAAAAACTCACGAAACATATTTTGCGTACAAACAAACATTAATACATACACCATTCTATATAATCGATGCCATTAGTACCATGAATTATTTCTGTTGCCGTAGCGTCAGTGCTCGCCACTGCCGTCACACCTGTAACATTTTATGATGTCCAGAGGCGATGATTGTCACCATCACGAAAGTCGCCTGGTTGCTTATATTAGATAAAATATACTAACACATCATCATCATCAGCCGGAGGACGTCCACTGCTGGACATAGGCCTCCCCCAAAGAGCACCACAAGTCACGGTCACCAGCCGCTTGTATCCAGCGACTCCCCGCGACTTTGACCAGGTCATCAGTCTACCGAGTGGGAGGTCGTCCAACACTACGTCCTCCGGTGCTACAAACTAACACATATTTTAGCAAATATATATTTTTTTACACATTGCATTGTTGCCCCTGTGCTCTAGAGCATTCACTGTATGAAGTACGGGGTTTTTTCCCAAGTCAGACTAAACAAAGTTCAACAAAAAAAATCGTTTTTCAAAGAAAGTTGCACGGAACTTGATAAATTTCAATAAATTTGATAAATACCAAGTTGGCGATATATTTGCAACTTACCACATTGTGGGACTAAGTAGTACCTTCGGCTAGTCGTTAGTGCCCTAGTTGTACCTCTGCCAACATCTGTGGTGATACGGCGTGACGATACTTAATCCTTTTTTTGCACAAAGCCAGCCCTTGCCCGCGTTGTAGTCACCCTACATTTGAAGGCACACATTTACACGTAGCCGCTCTGTTCCTTGAAAACATAACCATTAGTATGTAAGCTATAAAGAGTTTATAAATTGTAAAAAAATCGCTTCTGGGTTTATGAGGCTGTCTTTATATATAAGAGCTAAACCTCCCGAGGGATTTTGGACGCGTGCATTTCAATGTAATTTCACTTCAGACTAGTGATGTAACAACTATTCGCATTCGCATTCGCAGATATTCGCATTTTTTGGCATATTCGCATTCGCAAAATTTATGCGAATGTTTTGCGAATATGTAAATCAGAAAAAAAATTGAAGATTATAGTAGGTTGAAAAAACTTAATCCATTAATTTTTTTATGTTTTTAACACAAGTAAGTTAACCTCGTAATAAATCTCATTATCATTTGCCTTTGGTATTATTTATTTACACACTTTACGTTTCTTTGGGTAATGAAGCTTAACAATCAAATTTTCTTTGGAACTTATCAGACAAAATATAAAATGCAAATATAATCAGACAAAATATATAATGCAATGTAAGTACACAAACAAATACAAATTATCAATATTAGTATTATCCGCTAATCACACTCTATTCTCAAAATTCACTTATGAAAAGAGTGTGCGAGTGGAATGACATTTCGTTCGGATGAGTTCGTTCGTATCAACTCTGCAAACTACAAATGGAACGCACCTCGTTGATACTGTTGCCAAGCCATAGACAATGAGCACCAAATTTGGGAACAAAAACCGAATATTCGCATTCGTATTCGCGAATGTTGGTAAGAGATATTCGCATTCGCGAATGTTTAAAAATGTCATTCGTTACATCACTACTTCAGACATTTATTTTCAAGGCTAGGAGCCGTACATCAATATTGATAGTATATACATCACTAGTATTACTAACTCATTAACTTGGCTCTATGGTTGCTTTTTTCTGATGAGATGTTATATGTCTTTCTATTTTCTTTGAAATCATATTAGTGGAATTAATGTTGAGTGTGTTTTCTTTTCCGGATTTTTCAAACCATAAGGAAAATAAATTAAATTTATGAAGGTCCTCCTTTTTTATTTAAAATAAATAATAACTGTATATTTGTAATATTACTCTAAATTCTCTGTAGAGTAACATAATAGAGTAAACCTAAAATTAATTTCTTTTCACTTAAAAAATCCCGTCGCAGAAAAAGGGTTCCAATAATATGTAATATGTATCGTAATTCGCGTTATTACATGTGTGTATGTGTGTGTTTGTGTTCATATCTATTTACCTTCGTCATTCATTGGTGTTAGTGAGTTTGAGACGGCGAATGCATTTCATGTTTTATATAAATTCTTTACAAAATCGTTCTTTAGTTATTATCAATAGCATACATATTAATACAAAACAGTAAAGTTGTACATTAATCATAAATAATGAATATAAATACTAATAAGGTATGTAAATGATCAACAACAAAATGATCTCTTCCAAACAACTTTATGCTATCGGAACACATTAAACCTCATCTTGATTTTAACTATCACTTCCAACCAACTTTATGCTATCGGAACACATTAAACCTCATCTTGATTTTAACTATCACTTCCAACCAACTTTATACTATCGGAATATATTAAACCTAATCTTGATTTTGTGAAAAAAATGCAATGTTAAAATAGTTTTTTAACTTATTAAAAATATAAGAAATAACCATTTGTCTATGTATGTCAGTAATAAAAATGTTATGTTATTTATGAAATTAATAGCCACCAAAAGATCACTATCAACTCTCATTTATCATTATGTTAGCAAGAGTGTGACTTGTGAATATATCTATAGTTATAAACTGTCACTGAAACGTAGAGGGGGTTTTCATTTACTAAGGGTGTTCACTAAAGGAGAGGGGTTTGAATAATGGGTCTAAATTTAATAAAGAAAAAAAAATTAACAGGCTGATTCACCACACAAGAAACAAAAAAGTATAAGAGAACAAGAATATCTACTTAAAAAAATATAAATGGTAGTAATAAAAAAACTGCGATACTAACACATGACGTAAAATTATTTTTTTTTCATATAAACCTCCTGACAAAAACTAAAACAAAACAAATAAATCAATAGATTTTATAAATACCTATGTTTCAAAATATAAATTCATATTTATATTCATTATACTTAGATTGCACAAAACGTTAAAAATTAGCTACCTCACAAGATACCTACCTTAATTAACAAACGAGTAACATGTATGGTTTTTATACTCTGTCTCTCAAAATCAGATAAACGGTTGGCTTGTTCGCAATTTCATAACACTGAAGGCAGTAATCTTGAAACGTCGACTGTGTTTATTAGCTACTACTAAAACACCTTTAAACTATATAATACAAGTCAGTCGGTTAAAATGTTAACATGATTATAAAAAATGTAAAAGCGCACAAAAATCTTACAAGTTTATGTGTATATCTGAAACGCCAAAAATACCAGATTTTTTCTTTTTTGTAATGTCTGATATGTACTTAAGAACGATTTTATTAAGAATTTGTATTTTAATGCAAATAAATGTTATTTTCAAAATTTCTGTCAATCAAATATATTCGTAGTAATTTATTTGATGTTGCAAACAATATTTCGATTTATGTACACATTTTCTATAAAAATATCAAAAAGATAATTGATCGTTGAATTTTTGTCATTTTCGATTTTTAAATAAACTAACTATAAATTAATTTTTGTACTTCATGACGTGTTGTATTCGCCGCAAGTGTGTTTGTTGCTTTATTATAAAAATTAATAAATGGTGTACTAAATACAAATTGTTTTATTTATATGTTGCTAGCCCACCATGCAAATTTCAAATATCTGATATCAGCTGTTAAAACAGTGTATATGGGAAAAAAGTTTTTTCACCTCTTTCGCAGTTTTGCTCTTCTTAAGAATGAGATGAGAAAGAAAATGAGAGCGGTTTATCGATTCTGTCACATGTGCAATAGAGAGATAAGAAAGAACTTCAAAGTGTGGTAAAAACTAGAGAAGGGACATCATCCGTTTATATGGAATAGATGGCGGATACAAGATCGTCAAAATGGTATACAATGCAAATGTGGTAGGTACCCGGGGAGACCAAGGTTACCATTCCACGATCAAAGCAACCGAGTGTTAGCCGAAGGCGGTGTCACAAATTTGCAAAACCAGCGTGTTTTTACAAAAAGAGAAATGAAATGAATATTGGCAGGTCTGCAATAATCGTGATAGTTGGCACTCTATACACTCTGCCTAACCTGAAAGTGGCTGGGTGTAAAGATATGTATGTATTTGGCTTTGTTTGTAAGATTTTATTTAACTGAAGTTAAAGACTGCAAAATGCATACTTGAATATTAGTATTTAGTGGACAATACAAATACCTTAACTTCCTTGAAAAGCTTACAAGATACTTCCGAGCTCGATAGCGACCAAAATTTAACGACGCACCAATAACGTCTGTCCAGAACACATAAAAAAAGTCTTCAGGCCATCTCCAGGACCCAAAGCCCCTCACATGGCCTGGCCACGCGACTTACAATCAATTGCACAACAGCGGATCACACCACCTGAAACTGCAACCTAGCACCGCGCGTGCATTCCTCGCCGCAGCTTACACGTGTCACGCAACTAACATTTATGTACACATGAACCGTCACAACTCCAATAGCCATAGTATATATTGTAATATTTTAAATAAACTTGTCAGAGCACAACTAACCGTTGACTCTCATTTCCACGCACCTATAACCTCACGATCCTTACAACTACTCTACTACTACGCCTCTCACTACGGCCAAGACTCCTTTAGCCGTCATACGAGATCTGTGGTATGAGCCCACTCCACTTGCAGTGAGAAAATCTAACCTTAAAACCTTACTTTCTACCTTTATCCGCCTGTCGCCTTAGGTCTCATGGGGCACTTATTTTTATAAGTATATATAATATATATCTTATGATAGGATAGGCTTCGTAGGGCTGTAGGGTGTTAGGGCTCTAGGGAATTAGGGTCTTGACTACACTATAGGGCTAATAATCCTATACTCATATGTGCAGACTACCTGCCTGGACATAAAGTCTTTCGTGTTGATTGGTAAAGTCAGTTACTAATCTTTAATCACATAATAAGTTTGTAATGGGATAGCAGAATTAAAAGACAAAATATATTTTATTACTTTTTATTTAAATAGCTCTTTTGCTCATTATATTAAAGATTTACAATCTAATATTGGCAAACACATTTTTAATGGAATAAAATAATACAAATTTAATATAACTTTAATAACTTCCAATACAAACAATATAAGTATGCCACAAAAAATTTAAGACGAATCTAAACATGGCCGACTTATCGGTAAGGCCGCCTACACACGTCAGACTATTTGTGAACAAATGCTAAAGAAGTCCAAATAATATGTACGCAACCTAAAATATTGAATGCATATATTACACCAAAACTCATGATAAAAATATAAAAATATTTTAGAAGTCTGTTGTGTGTATAATCTTAATAAGATTAAGATTATACACACAACAGAAAGACCATAAGACCGTAAAATACAGATTATTAGCCCGGCCAATAAACAGGAATGGATAAACGCCGGCCATGTTTAGGCTCATCTATTTAAATACTATCACTATATCTTAACAAATAAAGTTTTTTACAATATTTTATTTCATATTTTCATAAATTGGTAAATATTTAATAGCGTTTTTATTTTTTTATCTAATGCCACTTGCGACACATTACAAGCACTTAGTGTGTTCCATATTTCTATAACTGTTAAACCCCCAACTAACTTTTCCAATACCCATATTTCTGAAAAAAATTTGTAGCCCCACCACAAATAAGACCCTACTTCTGACGTAACTTTACGAAAACGAAGTATGATGCACCTTTATGAAAAACTTAGAGGACAGTTGTATACAGGAACCACATCCTGAAGTGTTCTTACTTTCATTGCAGTTCTGAAATATAGATTTTAGATACGAACATTTTTTTAATTGATGGTTAAGATGAAGGTACAAAAAATATGACTAAGTCAATAAATACTGGTAACTTTTTTTTAGAAAAAACTTTGATAATTTATAGTAAAGACAAATATTTAGCGTTAAGAAATAATGAAGAAAATTACACTAAACGGTTCAATTTTTAATAATACTGTGAACGAAAAAACCTAAAAACATTCCTCTATTCAAATATTAGAGATTAATAATCTTGCTTTAAATTAATTAATTTACAACGTTTTTCCCCTTTTTTGTACAGCAAGAGTCAAAAGTGCGTATAGAATTTATAACATTTCAAAACAAAAACCGTAAGCACCACGCTATTTATAACGACACAATCATACATACAAATTATTCATACTTATCTAATGTCACAAATGAAGAAGCTTATTAAGATATCCAAAACGAGAACTTCACGAACTTGAACGTGAACGAGAGACACCTTATACGACAATTCCATAATGAGCCATGACCATCTCACTATATATGAACTTTAGGAACTGAGTATACGTGGTTACATACAATTCCCGGCACATAAGTTGGCAAGAGTCGTTAGATGCGCAGAAGCAATTATTTAGGTCTCTTTGGTGGTCAAGCAGGACGCGGGGCATGACGTGACGCCGATCCGAGCGTTCGATTGGTGCGTCACTCGACCGTTGCCTCCTGATTTGTGTTTACGTTCCGATCGCTCTCGAATACACTTGCGTGCACTCCTTTGTTGTTGTAAGTTTTTTTTTATTTTGTTTTTTAGTTTTTGTTGCGATATCGTTATTTTAAATGTAATTTTTGTTAAGTTGCTTATAAATGACGATCAATACAGTTTTAAGCCGACATACCTTAGAAAAAAACTTAAATAAGTAATACATTGATTTTAATAGATCGAAGCGCGGTTTACGGAGGGTTTTATATAACTAAGATTCCGTTAAAAAAAACAGAAAGCTATAGAAAAATACTATTTATATATAATATTAACATATTAAACTGCTAAGGATAGTGGTCCTTACATTTTTTGAAGTGAAAACTTCTTTCGGCGCGTTGAGCGTTTTGGTAGAGGGTAAAATCCTCGGTACGCGTCACCGACATGCTAATGATAATAGTATATCTATAGCTATGGAGAGCCAGACTTGCGCACGCGCAGTAGCCTGTGTACACGTATACACTAATACATCGACTATTTCTGACTGTATTATGTGCGCGTTGGACGCTTTTATAAATTTCATATAATTTTTGCATATAGTTTTAATTACTCTCAACTTAATAGTTCCGTTTTCACTTCTATCGGCAGTCCCACGACTGCTACTGTTTTTTTTTAATTTTAATAAATTTTTACTTTCTAATGCATTTATTTTATTTATAACTCATTTTACGAATTCTTTTTGAGCCTTTAATTTTCTTCTAAATAGACATGATTAATAACAATCGATTTGTAACAATAATGACCAATAATAAAAGTGATCACTTTTTTGTTCCACTAAGTATACGATGCGCGAACTTACCCCCACTACGTCAAAACCTTGCCAAGTTACGTGCCGGATACTGTACAATTACATCAAACAACATATTTTTCTAATACGGCTATTCTAGGCTTTTTCGTTCACTGAATGTATATGGCTCCCCTGCGACCCTAAATGTATATCACAATAAAAGCTATTTACAGTAAAATGCACTCAACACATTCGCTAACGACATTATCTCTGTCAAATGTAAAATATTTCTCAACAATACTCAATAGTTTGGGCCTCCACTATGTGCTATGCGTGTAATCTGAAGCAGGCTCTTGCTCGCGTTTACAATAGTATAAGAAAACCCCTCGCAAGATAGCAATTAACTAGGCGTTGCTATGATGATACAATTTCTCCATACACGCGAGCAAGCACCTGCTCATTAACCATTTCCAAATAATTTATACACAGCTGTTAGATTTAAGGACAAACTAGTGATACTGTGAGTCTTTTAAAATGGTGTGTGCAAAAAGTAACCACCGCTTTTATACAGGTTCTTTGATCTCAATATTATCACCAAAATTATTATAAAGGTAAGAATATAAAGCACAGACTATGAGTCATATTTAAAATTTTAGCTTTTGTAAATAGTAGAGAAGCTACTCCCTCGCCCCTTTTCTATTTCGACAAAAGAACATGTCTGATTAGTTCTAACTCGTTCCTTTAAAAAGCATATAATTTAGGTCGGTTTAAAAAAAATGAGGGGCGATTATGTAGTTATGGTTGAATGTGAGTCAACAGTGACAGAGTTTTGCAATAAAAGTGACCCATTATGCTGTTATTTGCGCTTACAACTGCTAAATTGGAATTTACTGTTTTTAAGCAAAAAAAAATAGGGGGTTTGGTACAATCCTGTTACCTATCTGTAGCCACAGCGTCTTGTGCATTCACGGCTTGAATATTTTTCCCTTGACCACAAGAAAAACAGTCACAAAGAACATTAAAATTACACTATATGTCCAAATTTCAGTGTCACTGGCCTTACAATATCATATATTATTTCATAACATATTTATTATCATTGTATAATATACTCATTACAACATGGCAGATAGAATTTATAAAAAAAACGAAGTTTAATAATTGATAATCGTTGACAATTAAACGTGCTAAAACATGATCTTAAATAAGTGCTACACATAGTTTTTGTTCAAACTACATATATGTTTTTGTCGACTGCGTACATAATAATATCGTATATTTTTTTACAAAATTATAAATAAACATCTGAGCCAATTTACTCAAATCGACGTCACATCAAAGTAAGCAAATTACATGCATGTATATTATACGACACAGAACGTTTCAATATTAAACGTCTCTTTCGTAGTGATCACGCTACGATTTTTTTGAAGTGAAACTTCTTTATCGGGGTTGGACATTTTTTTTGTGTAACACTTTTTCGTTGCGCGTCACATTTTTCCGTTACGCGCCATTTTTATTCTTATTCTTACCACGCGTGATTCGAAGTATACTTTATTTAACCAATTGGTTTGGATTGGCAATAAACTTTATTTAACCAATTTCTGTAAAGTTGCGTAAAGTAAATTATTTTTTGAAAAATAACGGAATAAAAAAGTTTCACTTCTTTACATCTTACGAGAGTAGTACACGTAGTGCTAGTACACGCACACATTTTTTTTTAGTAAACCATAAATCTTATTAAGCTTACAACTTTTACAGACTGTATAAAAATGTATAGCAATCCATCCATAATGTGACAACCCATGCTGCTTATTTTGGTCCTTCAAGCCGGACTTTTTATTTGATTTTGTGCTTAAAACACTACTTTATTTTAACACGCTCTTGAAAAAAGTGTCTAAGTAAATGTAACATTTTTAAAATATGTTGTATAGAAGTTTTGGTAAACTTACTTTTGTAGTTCAGTAGGCTATACCTTATGTCAGGACATAACATTGTACAGGTTATAATGGTACACGACTAAATGTTATTCAAATCTCTCCAATTTAGCGTAAAATAGTAATAAACAATTATCCACCCTGCCATTGATCCTGTCGCGTTTACTAGAATACTAGCCGTTATCTGCGGCTACGCTAACGTTATAAACTTATTATTTACCCTCCCTCAAAAAAGGTAAAGCAAAATGCATAAACGTAGCCTATTTCTGTCTTTGGCTTTCAATCTATTCATATATCAAACTTTGCCCAGATCGTGAAGCACTCAAGCGGTGAAAATCGGACAAACACATTTTAAAAAATATACTTATCTATAATAATAGTGTGTGAAGGTAAATAAGATTCTTTAATGCATCTTGATGATTTATAATTGGTTATGATAGCATCGACATCTTACAGTATTATTCAGCAGCTCCAAGAGATTGGCATCTGCTACTTGCGGCTGATCAATTTGGACCGTTGAGTCAAAGTGTACCAGTGGCGAAGATATTCCGGGCTGGTGGGTGAAGTGTTACCGTCGCTGGAGACGCACGAGCTCGTCGAGCTGTGCTTTGTACAGCGCTGTGACGTCCTGCAAGTCGAGCTTCAGCTCCGCCACCTGCTCCTCCTTCTCCCCGTACATCTGCAGCAGCGCGTCGTACTGTTCCTGTAGATTCTGAAACGTACACAAAAATGATGTTATGCTTATTTAATAATTATTTAGACATTATCTAAAAATTCTTTCACTGGAACAGTATTTCAGGTATAAAAAAATTAAAACTCTATTTGATTAAGATTTACAAAAATTAAAGGACAGAATGAAAAAGTGGCTGGGTGAATGTACAACATAACAATAATTCGGATAGTGATTTAGCTTAGAAATTTGATTTCGTAAATTGTGTTTAGTGATAATATTAATGGTACATACAATTAATGCTTAAAATTGTCTATTTTCGCGTTTACTGAGAATATAGAAGTGAATGAAGAAGGATTATCTTACGATCGACAATTTATTAATCAAATTGAAATTTAGAATGAAACACTATTTTCAGAAAGTATACAATTTGAGATGTAGAATTTACAGGAGACGGAGAAGGAGATAGGTATGCAGTGTATGTGTAGTGTATGTACCTGCGTGTCCCCCAGCTTGGCGGTGAGATGTGCGAGCTGGTCCCGGAGCGCGGCGCGGTCGGCGGCCAGCGCGGCCAGTGCGTCCC
>NJDD01000543.1:874218-903334 GCA_002245505.1 Calephelis nemesis
ATATTTTTTTTCTTTATTACAATATTTATGGCAAGACTAGGTACAGGTTTTTTGTTTGAAAATTGACGTTATCGAAATAGTTCTTATCTCGTGCGGATTCTTTTGTTGAAAAACTAGCGTTATCGTAATGGTTGCTAGCTACATTGCATGTAGATTTTGTCGGTGGTTATTTGATACTTTTAATTTTAGTGTAATTATCATTATAAAATATAACTCGACTGTAGGTATGTTTTTTGTATGTTTGATATTTCTCCGTCAATAGCCAACTAATTTTAACGGTCCTTTTTTATAAAGATAAGTCATGATTCGCAATGTTCGCCACCTGAAAGTGAAAAATTTATGCTCTATTAAATATAATTCAGAAAAATTATATATACAAAAAATAACTAATAAACGGAGAGGTAGCTTAGAACCCGGAAAGGGGCATAGGATACTTTTTATCCTTTTCGACTGTAAGGAAACCAGGAAAAATAACATTTTAATTTTTTTCTATACATATAAACTAAAGGGGTGGAAGGAAGTACACTGGAACAGCTAGTATCTGCTATATGGCACAGTTCTCACAAATGAAACTGGAGCGGTATGAGAAGACATATTAATATATTATTGTATATATTTATTTTTTATATATTTATTAATATAATAGTATTACGTGATATGATACTGCTCAAAACTGATACTGTTTCATCTAAAATAAAGCTATTGCAAATTTCCCCTTGTTGGTCCGGGTTCGTTTGCAGAATAGACCACCTTGTCTTCCTGCCAGGCAGTTCGTAAAAAGCGAACATATACTTGCTGTCACTAACACCGTGACATCTAACTTGGTGGTCGAGTTTCGCACCTACTCGCCCGGATCGGTACCACCGCTTTACCTTTTCCTGTCGCCATAACGTCAGTGTTTGTCTTTGACGTGTTCCGTTTCGGAGTATAAGGTAACCGATAAACTTAATATTGCTCGATGCCTAACATCCTGGCCTCAAGTTGGCAACGTACCATTAACACCTTTTGTGACTCTATACGGCGTGAATTTATTACTATCAAAATCTGTCTGCTTGTTTGCCTTCATAAAAATAGCAGAGAGAATAAACATTATGACATTCAAATGGCTTGACATTGTGCTAATAAAATCATATTATTATACAATGTTAGCTGTTGTACGCGGCGATGCCCGCGTGGTTAATGGTCCTACAGGAACATTTTTCGGGATAAAACTATCCTATGTGCTAATCCAAGTTACCCTCTATGTGTATGGCAAATTTTACGAAAATCGGTTCAGCAGTTTTTGCGTGAAGGAGTAACAAACAAGCATACAAACTTTCGTATATGTAATATTATTATTAGGATGATGTCTGTAACCAGCTCTAGACTAGAACAAAATATAAAACATGAAAATAATGAAAGACCGCGCCGCGTACTCTAATCGATCATTTAATATACATAGTATGTACAATAGAAACCAATTAACAATCACTGCTAATATAATAGCCTTGATAAGAATCGATAAGCGGCACATTTACGATTCTTATGATTATGAGACACAATTCCATACTTAGATATTCCAATGCAATTAAGTACATAGATAAAAATAAATTCTTCAGTAACAAATTATAATAAATTCGAATCCCTATAGAACCATTTCGAATATATTTTCCAAAGAATTGATTTCTCAAGAAAAGTAAACTCTCACAAAATTTAATAATTAGGTATATTATTTTCTAGTTGTTGCCCGCGGCGTTGCCTACGAAGTTAATGGTCTCACAGGAAGATTTTTTCGGGATAAATTAGGTGTGAGCCAAATTTCATGAAAATCGGTTCAGGGAGCGTTCAAGTATTACGTAACGCAATATTTAAAAATTTTGACCCCCTCCTCCCCTTGTAACGCACCGTAACATTTTTCTGTACCCTCTCCCTCTCTAAACGTTACGTAACACTCAAGTGACCATTTTCACCCTAAAGTCGCAAAAAGTTATATTATCCTTGGTATACTTTAAATGGCCTTTGCGGTAATAATACTAAATTAAACTAATAATAATTAATATTTATATTTACTAATTAATAATAATATAATTAATATTTATATTTACTAATTAAATAAATAACAATTTTTTTATTAAAAAAAAAACAATGTTACGTAACGTGTTGTAAGAAAGACCCCTCCTGCCATTGTAACGCATCATAACATTTTACGAGAATCAAAATTGTAATATTGAACGCTCCCTCAGCAGTTTTTGCGTGAAGAAGTAACAAACAAATATTCGCATTTATAATATTAATAGGATTATAACGCCTCTGTGGTCTAGCGATCCGGAAGTTGGACTTGATTGCATAAGGTCAGATCGTAAGAGGCGAGCACTGATTAAAATATAGGTAGGCACTAACAAGACCACTAGTGGTAGAGTGCTGTGCAGGAACTTGCCCGGGTAGGGATCCACCACTTTACCAACTTCTGCCGCCATAATAACTCATAGACTAGCACAATAGGCTTAACATCCTAGCAACTGGACAGCGACGAACCTGTAAAATTTATGGTGTGTAAAGGCCACATTTATTTCTTACCATCAGGAAACCCGTATATTTGTTAACTGACATATCACATAAAATAAAATAAGTAAAATAAAAGTTATTGAGTAACATCCATAAATTAAATTGTAATAAATTTGCTTTTTATGGGGTTATTTTCAATTTGTGTAATTTGTCAAGGGATATTTTTTTGTTATTTATAAGTTGCATATGTATTATATTTATTTTGGTACATATGTATGTGGCTACCTATATACCTGTTGATCTAAATATATATTTTATTGATTTTGTACTTAATTTATATAACTAATATTTGTTTTAAATTATATAATATTTTTGTGTTGTAAGGGTTGTCTAACAGTGATATTATTAGTGTTGGCAATCATGAATGTATCCAGTGTATTATCTGTCTTATTATACTAAATTATATCATGTTGGCAATCATGAATGTATCGAGTGTATTACTTATCATATTAAATTATATCATGTTGTCTTAGTTGTACATCGGATTGTATTTATTAATCAAGTATTTATTTTAGCTAATATTTAAACCATTTGTTTTTGTCATAAAGTAATTGCCAGTACTGATATTGTTAATTTAATTATCTGAATATCAGCCTTAATGTCATGTTGAACGCTAAAAGAAGTATTGATGTCGACTAAAAAACTTTATAAATAGTTTCGTTGTGGCAAGATGGCCACAGTCGTCGTACAATTTTGAATCAGTAAATATATTTGAAGATATAAGCAAGGTTTGTTTTATTGGAAGACCTCAACATTAGTGATAAGACCACCTTTGCGTATAACAATAATCTTGTAAATTTGGACTTATTGTTTTAACTATTATATTTATTTGTCTTAAGGTATTTTTAGTGCGTAATTCATTTATTCATTAATCTTTTTCTTGAAAGAGGTTTCCACCTCTCGTTCCTTCTACTTCTAACACAATTTCAATAGCGAAGCGGGCGGAAAGTTTTCGCTTTTCGCTATTTGAAATTTAGCATTCTTTTTCTGTAATTATAAAAACAAAGGAATCCCTTCTGCTCTAGTTTGTTAAAGAATATTGCACTATTAAAGAATATTGTTTTCTTTGGGCATAAAGCTTACCATGCATATTATTCTGAATTTAAGGTGTTATCTATGTTCTGCTCACCTCTGCAAGCTCGGCCTCCAGTTTCTTATTAGCTGTGGTCAATCTATACACGGCTTCTATTTGACTAACTTCTAACTCCTCTTTGGCAGCTATTGAGCGCTTCATCCTATCTATTTCTGCTGTCTGCTCTGCTATTTTGTCCCTTAAATAATCGCAAAAAGGCTTTATTAATGATAATTGTTTTGTATCAGCAATATTATCAGGGACCCTCACCCTCATAGGGTTTCAGCTTTGCAGTAAAAAATCTTAGCAATCTAAATCTTATTAATTTTCATAATAAGCATCCATATACATAGGACAGGTGCTCATATCTCCCAACTGGATAAATAGAGGATTTTCTGTGATATTTGAGTCCATGAAGGACTTAAAAGAAATAATCAATCTATGTAAAAAAAATTAATAAATAAAAGAGAATAGACGGTAAACATAAATTGCTTCTAAAAAGCTGGAGTTGTTCATTTGCGCCAGGCGGTACATCACATCTGGACAAATATTTATGTTCTTTAAAGGACATCTGGGGCACCCTAAAATCCTCCAATTTGTTAGAATGCAATGTAGAGCAGTGCAGTGCATCGACAATCCTGTTCTAACTAACAGTCTAGAAACTCTTAGTCTCCATTGGATCCATTGGATCTTTGTATTTGTGAGAGGTGGTGACTGTTTTCCATCAGATTACCTGACGTAAATAGCAGATGCCCTCTTTCTAACCAGTATGCTATCTTGCAAGAAGTACAACATTGAAACGACAAATCTATATCCAAAAAATAAAGACTTACCGGAGTCCTTTTATAACTAATTCATTGTCCCTCTCTTTGGCCCTAAGTTTTTTAATAATATTGGAATGCTGCAGCTCTTGGCGCGCCAGCTTCTCTCCCTCTTCTTGCAATTGAGTAATCATTTCGTCTTTTTCCTTCAAAGCATTCTCTAAGGCGGTCGAATTTTTTCGTGATGCATCTACTTTCAAATTGTCGATTTGTTTTCTTAGTTGATCCTAAAAAATTTATTGAAATATTAAACAAAACAGATATGTTTAAACCATTTTAATATCAAGGAATATATTATCATGAATTGTTTAAACTAAATGTTAAAGTGTTAGGAAGTCTAGAACAGTAAGAAGTTGCAAGTGCTCAGTAAAAACTTCATTTGTATAAACATATAATATAACCAAATTCCTGATACTCTTAAATTTGTTAATTAAAATATTTCAAAACAAAGTTTTAATTTGCTTTCTTTCATAGAAAACTTAGTTGCATAAGTGAATTTTAATGCTAAAATTTTAATCTAACTGTACATACATTCATATCTTCAAGTCAAGTCTCTTACAAGGTAGGCAGGGCGTATTGAGTGCCAGAACTCGTGATGCTGACAAACCTGTCCAACTTCCTTCACTAATTTAATTCTTGTAAATCTAATTGTAATATTTTTTTTTGGTTTTCTATGTTTTATTTATTTTACCATTTCTTAACGTTTTTTTAGTTATTCAATTCAGCTTCAAAATTTTGTTAGATAGAGTTAAAGTTTTATCAAATGAGTTATTTTTTTTGTTAATAAATGAACTTTGTAAAACATATAAAAAATAATAAAAAATTTCAGACCTTTTAACACACATAGTACGCTAATAATCTATTTTCATTTAATAAATAGATATATAATAATCAAGTTTTGACAGTAATGACCACACAACAGTTCCACTTAATACTACTGGTATTCAAGTAGTATGATATATTTGATTAAATGCAGGTGCAGTCACTATACAAGTCCACCAAAACACAGCATAAAAACAAATTCACTTAATAGTTTGTAGTTGTATTTCATTGGTTGTCAAACACAATTATAAAATTTTAAGTCATTTAAAATAAATTGCTCAATGTTTAAAAGAAAACAAGTGATTCATATTGTAAACCTCAATCAACTGGCTTCTAATTGTAAAATGATCCATGATAAAATTATGTTGCTTTATCTTACCATGTCAAATTTACAAAATATACAAACCATACTAAACACATACTAACTTACTAGCTGTTTGCCTGTGACTGTCTACACTGACAGATATAGAATAGATTCAGATTCAGATCATATAGAATAGATTTTCATACAAAACTTTCATCCCCATATGTAATCATCATCCCCTAATAGTCCCTAAGGGGTTTATTTTTGAAAAATAGTAGAATATCAACGAACTGATGTCTTTAAATGTGAACTTTACATGCTAGACTTAGGTTGACCACAAACAACAGCAAAAGCTTACAAAATGAAACTAGTGCTTGCAGGTAAAATTTACATATACAATAGCTGACCCAGCAGACATTGTTCTGCTACTTTTTGTTTATGTGATTTTAGTAAAAAAAAATGGGGTGAGTCACCCTTATCCCTTAGGGGTATCAAAAATAGACAGAAGCTGATTCTGAGACCAACTGAATGTGCATATAAAATATGGTGAAGCTGTTTTGGAGGAGTACAGTAACTAACATTGAGACACAAGAATTTTATATCCAAAATAATTTATAATAAATCTGTTATAGAATTTTAACTCTATAAACATGTTTTGGAGATTACAAGTGAATTTTACATTTTCTAAGAGGTATTGTTTCACTACCTCTTAAAAAATGACTTATAATCTGCTCTGTTAATAATAAGCTCCCACATAATAATAGTCTTTGATCGGGAATAGGTTTAGGGTCCTTAGGGTTTAGCAATTTAGGGTTCTTTGTCTGCCACTTAATAGATTATCAGCTTATCAATATTTAGAATAAGCTTACCTTCTCCCGAATAGCTTGTTGAAATTTTTTTTCAAGAGCAGACATTCTCTGTGTATAATCTTCAGTAATTGTATTTATATCCCCACCCTCATGTTTTGCCATCAAACTTTCCACCTGATTTTTCAAGTGAGCATTACTTTCTGCCAATTCAGCATTACTTCGGCTTACTTCTATCAGTCTGTTCTCTCTCGCATCTAAAATTTCTGCCATTTCACACAACCTCCGCATCAGTTTGTCATTCTCTGAACATTGGCTCTCATCACTCGTATTACTCTGAATGGAAGCCTCAGATAACTCTCTATTGTGTCCCCTGATTTTTGTAGCTAAATTCTTACCAAGCACTAAATCTACTAAATTGGGAGATGTAGAACCATCTGTTTTCTTAAAACCACATTTTCCTGGGCTACTTCTACATCCATGCACACTGTCTCCATTTGGACTAGGTATTATTTCAATATCAGATGATGTAGCTGTTTCCAATTCATCTCCTGATGTATGCCCTGAAGTACGATCAGACCCAATTTTAACTAAATCACTTTTGGAGTCTGAGCTAACTGGTGAAGTTCTTTCTTTAACACTGGATTTTTGTGAAGATTCATTACTATCTACACCACACTGCTGCTTGTCTACATTAACAAAAGTAGAGCTCTCCGATGCTAGTAAATCTGAAGTGACTTTCACATTGTAAAATGATGATGAATCACTCAGCTTTTCTATTAGTGTTTCATCTTGTTCAGTCTCTTTCTTGAAATCTTCCACTGAATTTTCTAAATTAATACTTTCGTTATCTGCATTCAAAGTTCTATCCGACCAGGATCCATCATTTGAGGAGTTTTCACTTATTTGCACCCTTTGACTGACTAGTGCTGTTTGTAAATGCTCCAAATCTTTGTCATTTGGTTTTCTCACTTCATACCTAGGAATTTTTGGATAAGGACTCACAGCTTTATCATCGGTATCCAAAACTGTGGGTGCTGTACATTCTGATATTGAGTTATAGGACATTGTGTCTTCATCATCATCAGCTACTAAACTAACACTGTCAGCCGTTTCTGGCCTCTCAGTCCTCTCCGCAACAGACTTCTTATTAGACAGATCACATGGAGACACATTAGAAGAAGTGCTGCTGTATCTGTCACTTACATAACTATCAAAACCAAGGCACTCTATTGAGCTGGGACTCACTAAGCTGTCTGGGAGTATTTCTACTGAATCTGAATTTGGTTTTGGACCTATACTGCTGCTATGAGATATAGACTGACAGGATGCCACCTCAGAGTCAGGTGTTGACTTTAAGCTATGAGATAAAACCTCAACAGAATCAGAACTGTTCCTGCTAGATACTAAAGACAACATGTTTGATATAGAAGAGTGTCGTCGACTCTCATCTTTGCGGTTTTCATCAGTCTTTCCCAAACAATCTGTTCCATCAGACATAACAAGTTGGCTTTTAGAAAACAAGTCATCCTGGCTGTCATATTTATCAGATATAACATTCATAGACTTAGCCTTCGGAGGCCTTACAATAGTGTCTGGATCAGGTCTGGTTTGTTCAAAGAATGAGCCAGCAAAAGATCCCCACAAACTCTGAGAATTAGATTTTGAAGGACTTTCGGTCACTACTTTCTGTTCCTTTATCGGGTCATTCTTTGTCCCCTCTGCACTGTCTGTTAAACCCCAGGATGACAAAAAATCTGCGTTATAGTTTTGAGGTGTACTACTACTACTACTCGGCGAAGCTTTTTCCTGTTTTGGTTTGGAGGCCTCCGTTTCCTGCTCTTCCTCACTGTCATCTTGAATATCTAAAGCTTTGTCAATAGTTTTTTGAGCTTCTTTCAGCGCAGTTTTTGCTAAACTCGTAAGCCCCGAAGTATCGAACCAATTCATTTTGGAAACATTATATACTGATATTTTTATAATTAAGCTGTTCTAGAATTACATATAAAAAGTGCTTAGTGCTAGAACAATTTAATCACCATTTACAACACAGTATTTTCAACATTTACATACAATTTACACAATACACATAACAAATCCCAAATGACATATGCAAATTGCATTCCATTTCGTGGTATACCTTATTATTTTGGGACATGACATTTTGTGGATATATAAAATGAAAACATGTTATAATCAGCATATTAGTGTATCCTATATTATAATTTAAATAATTGATTTTAAGTTTGAACAAATAAAAATGAATAGGGTCTTATTTTAGAAAAGTCAAACAATTACACGAGTAATCGCCTACTATATAAAACGGTACGTAAATTGAATAGATTGTGATTGTGAAATCAAACCGTAATTTTCGCCATCGCTTTCATAGCTCCAGTGGCGCAATTGGTTAGCGCACGGTACTTATAAGACAGTGTTCGTGTGAGATATGCCGGGGTTGTGAGTTCGAGCCTCACCTGGAGCATATTTTTGTTATTATTTGAAAAATATATTTACATTTCTTTTTTAAATTATTTTATTTCTTCAAAATATCAAACATGTAACCCATGACTTCGCCTGCACTCTCTAGTTATTTAATACTAGCTGTTGCCCGCATAGTTAATTGTGGTAAGTACGGGAACATTTTTTCGGAATAAAAACTATTCTATGTGTTAATCCAAGGTACCCTCTATGTGTGTGCCAAATTTCGTGCAAATTAGTTCAGTGGTTTTAGCCTGAAGGAGTAACAATCAAACATACAAAGTTTCGCATTTATAATATTCATAGGGTGACTACTGTACCCCACGCATCAGCACAAGCAAACTTAAGCAATTATGTTATTTTAATGCAAAACATGGTTTAGACAAAAAGTCAAAACAATTTTCGAAAAATTTGATCTAACCTATTTTGTACATACTGGGAATTTTGATGGTTATAGCCTCAGCCCGATATGACTTTGGTTGACATAATATAACGATCATCAGTCGAATTTATTCAAGAGTGGTGCCAAGAGTCTTCGCGGCGAGTGTTTGAGAAGTAATTATATTAATGCTTCACTAGGCAATTATTGTGACACAATTGGCCTCTCTATCTAGGTAACTCGTACGGAACTTGACAGAATTCGAAAAAGGAAAAAAAGTTACATTTAAGGAGAGTCCAAACAACCTACCCCTATTTTTTCTGGAATGTTTCTAATGTAGGCCGTGGAGTACCCCTACCCGGCCAAGTTGCTGCACAGCATTCTACCACCAGTAAACTTGTTAGTGATGACCAAAGCACACATCTAAGCTATGCTTGCCTCTTACACGATGGCAGACAGTAAATCAGATGCTTTACTATACTCCAATTATCCAAATAACCGGACCAGCACAAGAAAAAAGTATTTTTTTTTATAAATAAATAATAAATATCCTTGGACAAATCACACGAATTGAATCTAACCCCAAAGTAAGCAAATTATATGCTTGTGTTATGGGTGTTAGTCAACGATTCTAATACATAGAAATACTTAAATAGATACCAGAATATATTTAATAAACACCCAGACCCGGAAATGCAGACATCTAAATGTTCATCACACAAATGCCTGCCCCCGTCGGGAATCGAACCCGAGCCTCGCGTTTGGTCGATGTAGTTAAGCGTTTACGTTAGCCACTCGACCAACGAGGCGGTCAAAAATTTTTTTTTATGTAAGTGTTTTATTTGTTTCGTAAATCGTATCTCCTACTGTGCATGTCACTATCGTGATATCTTAATCTGCGTCGATGGCAAGGCAACCACTAACCAACTAGCTTCAGGGATAGCATTGTATTCGTATAAACATGTCTTTTATAGTAAAATACGTGTATAAAAATCGTATTATTTTTGCAAACGCTTTTGAGCGTATAGGATGTGAAATACAAATAACATCTTCATTCAAGCGATAATCCCCTTTTTTATTATGCGAGGTATCAGTGAATAAGCACACGGCTTTCCTGGTGATAAGAGACAATCGTAGCATATACACATCATGGCATAGATGTTACAGGTGCTTCGCTCTATTGAGGCCGGTATACTGTTGTGGTAGTCTAGCACTCTGCCACCAGTTGTCTTGTTGGAAATTATCTACTTATATATTAACCTGTGCCCGATTCATAAGATTTACCTGGCAGAGAGGCTTAAGGTGTATTGTATTCAGGGGACCCGGACCAACACGGGGGACAAGCTATCCAACCTGGGCTTCATTTTCTTAAGTGGAGAACTGCGAGTGGTCATCTATCGTGAAATGACATGCTGGATTTGCAATTATTTATTTGATTGTAATATCGAATCTAAACTTTGAGTTGCCACTTTCCAAACCTAGCTAATCAAGACTCAGGGAAAGAAACAAACCGTATATATCCTACATACTACCACAAAACTACTGACGGCTAGTTAAGTTAATTTGCCTTAGCAACTGTTTGACCTTGACCCGGTCCAATTATTATCAGCACGAAATAGTATAAAACAAAGTCGCTTTCTCTGTCCCTATGTCCCTTTGTATGCTTAAATATTTCAAACTACGCAACACATTTTGGTACGGGTTTTTTTAAATAGATAAAGTGTTTAAAGAGAAAGGTTTATAATATATACATTATATATTTTATACCCGTGCGAAGCCGGGATGGGCCGCTAGTAAATTATAGTAGTAGAAGTGTCCGGTTGGCCATAGATTTACCGGGTTCACCCACTAATTGGTAAAGTACTCTGTGGCTTCACTACCTATGTCATTGAGGGAACATCCAGTTTAGTGACTAGTCTTTGGTGCCCTGGTTATAATAAAAAATAGTAATTGTAAATAAGTATCCCTGGACAAGTTACACAAATTGATTCTAACCCCAAAGTAAGCATATTATGTTCTTGTATTATAGGTGTTAGTCAACGTTACCAATACATAGAAATACTTACACAGATACCAAAATAAAATAGTAAACACCCAGACTCGAAAATGCAGTCATTTATATTATGTTCATCACACAAATGCCTGCTCCCGCCGAGAATAGAACACGAGCCTCGCCACTGCCTCCCTCTTCGGGAATAGAGGCGTGAAGATATCTTGACAAGTGATGTTATTAACTTAACTTTTGGGTATTTTATAGGGTAGGTACCCTAAGTGCATAATGTATTGAGTTTCGATTGTTGTCCTTTTATGCGCTACCTTGTCCAGGAGATTTCCGTATTTATCTACTTCTTTTTTTATTCTGATGGGGGGTAAAAAGTATGCTCCAGGTGAGGCTCGAACTCACAACCCCGGCATATCTCACACGAACACTGTCTTATAAGTACCGTGCGCTAACCAATTGCGCCACTGGAGCTGAGTAATCGTTCGCCTAATACAGCGATATAGCGGTAGTTTGTGGCTCACTAATAACATTTGTTCAAGGAGAATAACCTTAGGTCAATGTTTTATGTATGTTTAGTACACATTTCACAGTTATCCGTTACTGACGGTTCCGTTATGCAGAAGCTTCCCAAATAAGGTGGTGGTTTGGATCTCTACTCTACAAATGTCCAAAAACATCAGAACAATATAGACTTATCTATACTTACTTACAAGTAGTAGTTTGCCCCGAACTAAGATCTCGGGAGCAGCAAATAAATGCTTGTACGTTTCCAATATTACATCATTGCTTTGATATGTTAACAAAATATAACGATAAGAATTGGATTTGTGCGTAAATAATGAAATATACCTACAACATTCTTTAGCTGCAGCTAGTTCAGGCGTACAGTAGCAGTTAGTTCAGGCGTACAGGAAACTTTTCAGTCTTGTCCTCGACCACAGAATAAAGAAGCGGTCTATTAAAACACAAACACTCGAATTCCTAAAACTATTGGAGTAGGTACCTAGTTGCCGTTACGATGCTGGTATACATTATAACTAAGCGCCTATAAAAAGGAGGAGTTTTCCAATTCAGCTATGTATTTTTCTGTATGTTTGAGATACTTTACTTCGTCAATAATGAATGGATTTTTATGATAATTTTTTCGTAAGGTAGTTCACGTACCTACTCTCGGGTAACTCCGTCCGTCTTATTAATAAACGTGGACTAACGTGGGAGTAAAATTAATTTGATATTATACTTAGTCTGTATCACATTGTAATAAAGACTATAATACCAGGCTGAACCTTAGAGTACCTACTTTCCTCGGTGTTTATTAATAAGACGACGTATGTATAAATTTAATCAGACTTCGATTAGGTACCTTTATCCAATATGTATCTTTTGTGTGGCTAGACAACGAGGTATCGAAATTGGTAGAAAAATTTCATTGTCATTTTTAAATAAAAAAATTTTTTTGACACTGAAACACTGTCAAGATACCGTCACAGCCACGTCATTATACAGTCACATCATCGCCGATGCAGTCACAGTATTGTCTCGACCCCTTCACACACCTTCACGACACCGTCATTTTCATGAATCAGTCACGACAGCGTCACGACACTACCTCAACATCGTATTCACCGTCACGATCATGACACCGCCACGATATCATCACGACATCATCATGACACCGCGCACCGTCACGACATAATCATCAAGACCCCTACTAAGAACACCCTAGATTCGGACACCCCACCGATTGACCTATGTTTGAACTTAAAACAAAATATTTAATATAGGTTAAAGGTATTAGACAGGTAACCTAAGTTAGTTTATAATCAAACGCACAAACCAAGATCTACCGAAGTTAGTCGAACGCTACACTCGCTCAGTCATCACCTAAAAAAATATTTATGAATGAATTATGTACTTACATTGAAGACATTTAAAAATAAAAAGGGTTAAGGGGAATAACCAGGGGTAGCAAAACGTATTCTTTGCATTATTTTTGGGTTACCTAAAATCAAAATGTTTAATTCATTCATTCATAGATTCATTTACATTTATTTTACATTTCATTCGTTCGTTTATCGATTTGTAGTACATACTACGTACATAACAATACCGATTTGTTTTATAGATGGTCCAGCTTTTTTCCAGTCATAAGTTTTCTAGTTTTGAAATTACATACATAACAGCATTCAGAGTAGGTATACTGACTAAATAAATAATTCACCCCGTGTCTCACTCATGTCCGGGCTCCTTTGTAGAATAGACCATCTGCCTTCCTGTGCTAGGCAGCTCGTAAAAAGCGAGCATAGGCTTGCCGTCACTAACGCCGTGACATCTGACTAGGTGGTAGAGTTTTACAGCGACTTACCCGGATTGGTAGGTACCACCGCCTTACCTATTCCTGCCGCCATAACGTCATGACGTGTTTCGTGTTTGAGGGTAAGGTAGCCGGTTAACTTACTTTTGCTCGAGGCCTAACATCCCGGCCTCTGGTTGGCAACGCACCATTACCACCTATAGTGTCTCTAGGCGGCGGAAATTTCTTACCATCAGGAAATCCGTCTGCTTCCAGTAAAACCCCCTTTTATTTATTTTTTCAATATCTTCAATGTACAGAATTGACCCTTCTACGGATTTATCATACGTATAGATTAGTAAATATATTGTCTTTGCTTACAGTGTACTTGTCTTATATTCATGTATATAAAAATAATTTTGGCTACAATATTTAAAATGCCATTTTAGCCTTTACCCCCTTATTTTAAAATTTGGCCGGTCCTTTCGAAGTAACGCTGTAGGTACATCTGCCCTTGTCAGGAGTCAAACCAGAGCCTTGTGAATGTTTTCCCTGTGTTGGTCCGGGTCAGCTAACAGACCACCAGCCTCTCTGTTAGGCAGCTCTTAAGGGGCGAGCATAGGTTAAAACCTAAGCCATTACCAACAAGACCGCTAGTGGTAAAACTGGCTTTACCTATTCCTTCTGTCATAATCCGGTCTGGAGGGTGAGCAGCTGATGGACATGAACTGCCATGGTCTTCCATCCCGTCCTCTGGACAGCCACGCACCTGTAAGGTGTCTATAGGCCACGATTCTCTTGCCCCATCGGGAGAGCCGTGTGCTTTGTCACTGACCTCTAACATAAACAATTAAGCGCAGTGAAAATGCTAAAACCAACTCCAACTTATTCATTGGGAACATAGTTTACTCCGTGTTGGTCCGGGCTCCTTTGCAGAATAGACCATCTGCCTTCCTGCCAGGCAGCTCGTAAAAGGCGAGCATAGCCTTACCGTCACTAACACCGTGACATGTGACTAGGTGGTAAGGTTTCGCAGCGACTCGCACTGATTGGTACCACCGCCTTACCTATTCCTGCCACCATAACGTCATGACGTGTTCCGGTTCGGAGGGTAAGGTAGCTGGTAAACTTACTTTTGCTCGAGGCCTAACATCCTGACCTCAGGTTGGCAACGCACCATTACCACCTTTGGTGTCTCTAGGCGGCGTGAATTTCTTACCATCAAGAAATCCGTCTGCTTGTTTGCCTTCCTATAACATAAAAAAAAATGATTGCCGTTGACGTGTTCCAGTTCGGAGGGTAAGATAGCCGGTAAACTTACTTTTGCTCGAGGTCTTACATCTCAACCTCAGGTTGGCAACGCACTATTGTGACCTTTTTTGTCTCTAGACGGCGTGAATTTCTTACCATCAGGAAATCCCGTCTGCTTGTTTGCCTTCATAGAAAAAAAAGTCATCATCAAATCAACTTATCATTGATGAGGTCGTCAAGAGAAGTGAAAAATGTATGCATTATTTTGTTTAACTCGAAAACTACTAGGCGAATTATAATTAAACCAAAATGGAAGCACCTGAAAAACCATGACCTATCTTTCTAAAAAATAACTATCAAAATCGGTTGCCTATTGACCGAGTAATCGCGTAGTAAACATACAAAAAAAACAGAACAGTCCTTTTTGAAGTTGGTTCAAAAATTGGCTTAGGTCATGTCAATAACTTCTCAACCAACAACTAACAAGGCTGCCTTTTATAAAACTTTGCAAGACGACAAACACGTGTCTAATCTCAAAAGTATTTTTTCAGTCCCTCTAGTGTAAGATACTCGTATTTTTTAATTATCATTTAACATCAAAGGCTGTAAAATTCCCTACCTGCCAGAATAGTAGGCACTCTCATGATTTTTCGTTATATGCAAAATATTCTTAGCTTTGTGGGAAGTGGGTTAGTATGATAGTTGAGTAACTCTTTAATGTAGGTATTATTATGTTCCATTACTTCCTTAAAATATATTATCCATTATTCCGTTCCTGTCAAAAGTTTTAGAAAAAGCAGTTCATAAGGAAGTCTTGATAAACGAGGACCAAGAGTATGCTTAACTCCGCGCTTAGGCTTTCATAGGACAATTTCACACATGCAGGTCGTAGTACTATAGTACCTATGTAATTCTATCCTCGTTACGATTACCGACGACAATCGATCTGGTATGGATAACAGGCGACTCACAGTATTATCTTTAATTGGTTACAGTAACGCCTTTAACACCACTAATCACGATAAACCTCTCGTCTCCTGTGATTTCTTAACATATATCCATCAGCAGTTGACTGGTTTCAAAGTCATGAATGTAAACAACGAGTTAATGGTGACTTAGGTAGACGGATTGGTCAGCCTGCTCAGTTGGAATGCCTCAAGGTGGCGTCTTTGCTCCTCTCTTATTTGCAATATCCGTCAATTCGATTACCAAACAATCTTCCACTTCTCACATGTACCTATACACAGACGATCTCCAGTTATTTATAATACTACAAGTATTAATTGACATACCTCTTGCTAGATATATCGAAATTAAATGCTTATTTTTAAAAATAACAGATTAAAATAAAATATATGGATTGGCCTCAAAATACAAGAAAGTCCTAAGCTATTGTAGATGAAACTAAACTACTATCACAAGTTGACTGAGCAAAGCCGCTCAAAATTTTAATTGATAGAAAATGGTAAAAAATTTGGGTATCCATTTTGACAAAAGACTTTCTTCTATCAGTTAAAATAATTAAGCAAAACAGTTTTTAGTGCGTGGTTATGTTAGTTCCTACCTACTTATTATTCTGTGGCGTGGTATTCAACTATAAGGCTGTGTAACTTATTTCTGATTCCCACCAAAGTTGCGATTGCGGAATCCTTAGTTTTATCCATACTCTACTGCGCAGATAGGAAGGTTACCTACCTTGTCATACCAACTTAATCAATGAGCAATTTAACAAACTTGAGTCTACAAAACCTATGTAAACACCTCTTGCTAAAGAGTATTTATATTCCTTAGTACCAAAAGAGTACCTACCTATTTATATTCCTTGGTAAGTACCTAGTAGGTTTATATTTAGTCAGGGCAAATCTCTGAGTGTCGCATAGGACCAAAGTGGTTGCCAATCCGTCTGCGCCTAAATCTTCTTATCCAATGTTAATTGAACCTTTTCTATTTTATTTGATCCACGTACTGCAAAACTAGGTAATCTACCTACTGAAAAGAAAATAAGATTTTTGCGAAATGATAATAAATACCCATGATCGACGGATAATCTCTCTTCGCGATCCGATTATTATTATTATCATATTTCTTTTACGTGCCAGTCCATTCGTTGCCAACTCAAATCAAAATAGCTAAAATCATCAGATCTCGAGTTCATTAAAACATATCGTTTGAATTCCCAACAAATAACAAAAAGCTAGTCAGAATATCTTTAACATCGTGTCTTTTTGCTTTTAAAATTGTGCATTCTGATCTAATATTTTTAAATTACTTACGTACGTAATTTATGTGTGTATCAAATGTGTTTTATATAGATACCTAATTAGAACATTTAAGTATATTAAAGTGTAAGTGTTAAAAAGTTAAACTGGTTTGTTCATGTGGGAGACCTAGATTGACATTTGAGTTATTATCCAAGGGTGGTGTTAAGAGTCTCCGGAACTGGCGTGTTTGTATGAAAGGAATAATTTATGATAAATTAGATAATTATGGAGAAAACCATGCAATTATGTACGGATCGTAATATTTTGGCACTCGATACTCTCTGCCTATCTCGTAAGGGACTCCGCATGAAGATATGTTAACTACTTTGCTTAAATATTAGTTTCGGTATCGGGTTACTCTCGATAGAGAGTATATAATATTATGTTCTGTGGTTTCGTTATATTTGTATAAGGAAGCCCCTATCTTAGTTATAAATACGTAAATTGTCTCCTTCACCTTAAGCTGTATATTGCTCTGAAGCGAAGCTCTAAACACCACCTTGTTTACCTTCAGTTAAATATTATGTTATAAGTAAAACAGTGTCTATTTTTTTGTAAGCTTTTGGTGCAAAATAAAACATATTCATTCATTCATAACAGCAATTAACGATTTTTAACATGTATGTTAAAAAAAGTCTACTTAGATTTAAAAAAATAATATATTACAAGAATATTCCTTCAAATCTTGTACTTATTAGAGTTTAAATGTTAAAAACAACCATAACATAGTTTTATTGTGTAGATTAAAGATTTTGATATTGCATTCGCAAATCTTAGTAAAATAAAAAAAAATAGTAAAAGAAGTATATTTGACGAAGTTAACCGTCACATATGTTCTATTTTAAATATTAACATATGTTTCAAGCATAGGATTTTGATATAAAAATATTTAAGTTAAATTTCAAATTTCGAACCCATATTCATGGCACTATTAAGTTAGCGTATGCCACTATCGTCAAGGGGGTTTTCGTATATTCGCAAGGCGTACCTCTTCAAGAGTCCAAGTCTGGAGAAGGCTAAAATAGCATTAGTAGTAGTAATAGTGCGACTTCGAAGGCATTATTTACCTATCACAACACCTTTGTAGAACCAAGTACCAAGGACGGTATTTCCAAGAGGATACGACTTAAAAACTTCAAGAAAAGACCGTACTCATACCTTAAAGGTCGGCAACGCATCTGTGATACTCCTAATGCATTGCATTGCATGATTGCAGCAGTAATCACATTATAGAGGTCACATAATTAATGATGCTTATGTATATCAGGTGATGTGTATAGGAATGAATGCAGATGGATATTTATATTGAAATTTGCATAATTACTGAAACTCAAACATTACATACATAAAAAGTGTACTTCCCATATTTTAAGCGATTCAAAAAATGTTGGTAATCTCTGTTCTGCACACAATGGCCGCATTTCGCTTTGCATTTCACCGACTATAACTGAAAATAGCTGGGGACTGTTGATTGACCTCTTATCATCTAAAAACTTCAGGTAAGTTTTTATGTTTGATGTATATGTAACTTCTTGTATATGGTGTACAACAAAAAGTTATTGTATTGTATTGTTGGTTTTTGCTTCTTAAAAAGACTCCATAGGAGGTTAGCACCATATAATGTCAAAAGAGCTGGTGAACAGACAGCTTTTTGTATTTATTATGCACATATTTTTATTTCAAAATGTTTTATTATGGAATGATAATAAATGCTAGGATAAAATTATAATAAATTAATAGTATAGAAATTTACAGCATCCACATCACATTACAATCTTATTTAGGTATATTTACATAATCGGATGTTGTTAGACAATAAAGCGCCAACCCAACAATAGTCAAATTTATTTATGTAAGAGTTTTAAGTTTGCAAATATTTTTTTTTCTTTTCAAAAAGTAAGTAAATCATTATTAACGTTAAAGTGAAATTAAAGCTGAAAGCAATTGCTTCTTGCAGCTTATTCCACATTTTGTCATAATATGAAGTATTGTAATTTTTTTTATATCATATATATAATAGAGTTTCTTTATATTCTTCAAAAAGTAAAAATCGGGCGAAAAATACGAAAAAAGTAATTAAAAGTGGCGAAAATGATTATACAGCGTTATCTTATAACAAAGCCCTGTTGGGTTGACATTTTATTGCTTAACATCATCCATATATAAAAAAATTAGACAACGCCAGTGTTAGCCGTAGTGGGCGGGCTGGGCTGCTGAGAGAACATGAACGAGGTGGCGTTCTGCAGCAGCTGCTTCTTTACGAAATCTGTGGTCGCCGACTGCAGGTTCTCCTTGGCCCCGAATTTGCACTTTATATACCCGTACAGGTTGGCACCCGTCAGTGTCAGCGCTATCAATACCAGCAGCTGGAAATAACATTGTTTTTTTTTATTATCAACTAGCTGTCCCGGCGAACGTCGTTCCACCCGATCAGTTTGTTTGGGGAAAAATAAAGTAATGTTTTTCCCATTTTCCCGCAATGCTCCCGGTTATTCTTTTCACAAGAATCTCTTCTGACAATAACTAACACAACAAAAAGAATTAGCCAAATCGGTTCAGTCGCTCTGAAGTTATGCGCTTATCAACACATTTAGAACTTCATTTTTATATTATAGACTAGCTGCTCCGGCGAACTTCGTTCCACCCGTTCAGTTTGTATGGGAATCATTAAAATATTGTTTTCCCATTTCCCCTACAATTTTCGCAGTTCTTCTCTTGATAAGAACCTTGTCCTGGCAATAACTAACACACTACAAAAATAATTAGATAACTCGGTCCAGTCATTCGGAAGTTATGCGCTTACCAACACATTTAGCGATTCATTTTTATATTATAGACAAGCTGCTCCGGCGAACTTCGTTCCACCCATTCAGTTTGTATGGGAATCATTAAGATATTGTTTTCCTATTTTCCCTGCAACTTTTCCCAGTTTTCTCTTCATAAGAACCTTCTCCTGATAATAACTAACACAACAAAAAAAGAATTAGCCAAATCGGTCCAGCCATTCGAAAGTTATGCGCTTACCAAGACATTTAGGGATTCATTTTTATATTATAGATAAAGAGGCGGTTCACGCAAAACTTCAATGCGCCTCTGAAGTAGGTAACATGTCGTTTCAAGGTATCGGCGGGGACATGTGCGAGGAGGTGAGAGAGCGCTCTCTCCATATTCACGCTTCGTTTATTTTACTTGGTTACCGTTGCATAAAACTTTTGTGTTATGAATGTTATATTTATTATTGGAACGAAATTCCTTACGGCAAGCTTGGAGGAGACAGGGATTTTGCTGCGCGACCGAACGGAAAAAATGTGCTAGTAAAAACCGTAAGAAGAAACCGTGGAATAAAACCGTTAAATGAGACGTGCATTGGCGCGACAGTTGCTGCGCGACCGAACTGAAAAAAATAAGATAGTAAAACCGTAAGAAAAAGACCGTGGAATAAAACCGTTGAATGAGACTTGCGCAGGCGCGAAGTTGTATACACAAGCGAGTAGAGTCCTCTCCTTCTTATATACATTAATTATTCTTAACTGCAAATAAAAACACATGTAACAGCTCGTAATTATCTAAATCGTTATTTGTCTGTTTTAGCGTGTCTGTGCTGGATATATACTCTTTAACCCCTGCTAATATAGTTTAGGCATGCGGGTACAATAGAGCCCGTAGACGGACTTGAACTACTATTTAATTTGATTGCTCAAAGGGTTTCGATTTTTGCATTATATAGACACGACACAAGTGCCACACGTACGGTCTATATGAAATAAACGAATTTCTATTGGATGCAAATGACTTTTAACTGCGAATAAAGCTACATGTAACAACTCGTAATTATCTAAAGTTTAGCGTGCCTGTGCTGCTGTGTATATATGTATGTATATATGTGTGTGTTTGTGGCACCACAGCACTTAAGCGAGTGAACCGATTTCCATAGTATCCACACCCAGCGTTTGAGAAAGTGAGTAGTGAACCGATTTTGAAGCAGATTTTTTTGTCTAAAAGTTGGCGTGATCGAGATGGTTTTCAGCTACATTACGGACAAGTTTTGTCGAAGATTATTGAACATTTTGAATTTTATGATAATTACTATTATTTATTTGTGTTTTGTCTTGATACAGGGTTTGTCTGTCATCTTAGGAGACTTTTCAATACCCACCATCCATTTAAACTTGAGTCCGAAAAGGCAGATAATGAAGAATCCGCTCCATATCATTGGGCACAGAATAAGGCCAAGCCAAAACAAACGGCTCTCGTTTCTGTTCACCCGATTCTAAAAATAAGAGCTATTTTTTAATAAAATTTATTTATTAATTGATCAAACCACAAACGCTGAAGTAAATTCTTGTGCAACATACTTAAGAGAATTTACTCTAAATCGTTTTCGACGTAAGTATGTGACAACCTCATCACCTGCAATAACTTGCCGGATTATTTCACTAATGATGCCGATTTGACTAAGTTGTAGACAACAATTCTCAAAGTTCTTCCCCGTATTGGATCGGGCTCCTTTGCAGAATAGATCATCTGCCTTCCGACCAGGCAGCTAGTGAAAGGCGAGCAAAGGTTTACTGTCACTATCACCGTGACATCTGACTAGGTGGGAGAGTTTTCAACGACTCGCCCGGACTGGTACCACCTCCTTACCTGTTCCCGCCGCCATAACGTCAGTGCTTGCCGTTGACGTGTTCCGGTTCGGAGGGTAAGGTAGCCTGTAAACTTACTTTTACACCAGGCCTAACATACCAGCCTCAGGTTGGCACCATTACCACTTTTGGTGTCTCTAGGCGGCGTGAATTTCTTAGCGCCAGGAAATCCGTCTGCTTGTTTGCTTTCCGATATTATAGGAAAAACATATTTTTTAACGTTTCTTGCCGTCTAGTGACTCGCGTCGGACTTGACTTCTGAAGGTCAACAAAAAGAAAAAAAATGTGTATTTTCAATTTTCTAATTAAAGTAACCTTGCTTGAGATTGGATGTTATGTGCTCGGTTGGCGATAGGCTTGGCACGTCTATCACATTGTGGTACCGAGTGTATCCGGATAATCGTGGGTGCCTTGGTTATGCCTCCGCCTACCTCTACGGGAATATGGGCGTGATAACTGTTTTTTCTTTTTCATTGTTAGCATTTAAGAAATTTAAATTTACTCTAACCTATGTGGCCGCGACGCGGAAACACAGCGTCTGCAAAGACGCACACATTTTGTGGTCAGACGTGTGTACAGATATTACAAGAATCTCTAATTTCTTAATTTGTAATTTCATTAGTATTGCAAGACTCTGATGTTACATAAATATCTAATAATAGTGTCTGTTATATAAATCACAGCCCTTACGAGTATTTATTTTATTAAAAACTTATAATTAGTTTATCGCCTCTGTGGTCTGTGGTTTATTTGTTGGACTTGACTGCATAAGGTCCTGAGTTGGAATCCTGGGTCGGGCAGCAAAAAAAATGTTTTTTTTTCAATTTTCTTATTAAAAAAATGTTGCTCGGGATAGGATATGTGCCCGGTTGGCGATAGGCTTGCCACCTATCACATTGTGGGACTTAGTATCTTCGGCTAGTCGTGGGTGCCCTGGTTGTGCCTCTGCCTACTTCGGGGATGTGGGCGTCAAGATACCTTTACTTAAAAAACAATTTTAAAGATAGTTTGATTTTTAATCCTATCTACCAGACACTACTAATTACCTGTTTTGATTCAAAAACCCAGTGAGATTTCCCGTCATCATCCACATAATTCCACCATCTTAGTCCCACAAGTATTCTACCTGCAAAAAATAAAATGAACAACACTTTATTCCAGTCAGAAATATGGGTAAACTAAATTATTATTGACTAGCTATTGATTAATATCGCGGTAAAACAATTTCCCCTTTCCTTTTGCCGTGAAGATTTCCTGCTATCTTTGGAATATCGAAATTCATATACCTACTACATTTTTATTTAATTTACTTTTATATTATACTCGTGCAATTCTTTCCTTTGGTTTTGTTTCCCGTGTCGCGGTGGTGGGAGGTGGGAACTTTAGGTAGGGTTGTCACATGTAAAGAATTTGACAATTTATATTGTTTCCGAGCTCTACCTTTATACGTGTTCTGGTCGCGGAGGTGGGTGGTGGGAACGTCAGTTAGGCTTGTCACATTCTGTGTCGTTTAGAGGATTATTTGCCACAACAGTTACACTACTTACGCGGAATTAGCAAAAAAAAAGGCTTATTTTACATCTGTTATAATGGATTACCGCAAAGTAACCCCTGATTCAATAAAATAATAAAAAAAAAATTAATACTTACCACTAATGTTTTTGACAGTCCAGAAATCAGCAGACAGTAGTAGCACAACCAGGACGAAGCTAGCAATAAATGATTCAGAAAACCATCCACACAAAATATATACTACTATTGCAGCACTTCGGAACACCAAGTGAAAGAATACAATGTATGGATGTCTGAAATTTAAAAGAATTTATTTGAGAATATTGAAATTACAAATAAAATACACATGTATCATTATAAAACCGTGTCGTTGATAAAGGCGTAAGCGTACAAAGCCACAATTCAACAGTAAGGCTCAGGATTCTTTTCCAAGAAGTGCAGGCACCAGTGTGATCATTTAATAAATAACATAAATATTTACTATCTAATAGAAAAAAAATTAGATGGTTAGTAATTATTTTTCAAGACCTTGTTGGAGAGGCAAAAAACTCCTTGATAAAACCTTCATTTTTGTAGGACAAATAATTTCTCGGTTTATTTAGATAATTATTTTGACGATTAACGAAGACAAAATTCAGTTAGTAATAAATTTTTGAAATTCATCAAATCAACGTATTTCATCCCTGCTACCCCCATTAGCTACCATTTACCAAAATTGTTGTAAGGAAAAAAGTTGGGCGTCTAGACAAAATGAAGCTACTCACAAAAAATCAGCTTGTTAGTAATAAATGGTGAAACTAGGCCAGGGATCCCATACTAATAACACTATTCGGGCTGCCAAAGCATTGTAGTGCATAGGTATGTTGCTAAAGCATACTTTTAAAGCTATTGTTCATAACAGGGTCTTATGCCCGTCTTTTATAAGCAGATGTAATTGCAACAAAAATAGCCTCCATACATTTTTGCAGGCTCCAATTTAAATTGGCTTGTGATTTTTGTAATAAGAACATTTTAGATATATTGAAGATGATAAAATTTGTTGAAGTCATTATGTTTTACAATAAGGATGAGAATGAAACAGAAATATTTAATATTTAGAATAGAACTTAAGTTACTTGATCTTACTATTTAGTTAACATAACTAAATATGCACATGTGTAATACTGACATTGCACAAGTCAAACTGATATGTGGTTGAATGTTAGTCATATGTTAAGACTTAAGTATTTGACAGTCAACTACAGGCTAAACAATAAAGAATTGTAACCCTGTAAATAACTTACATAAATTGTTTATTAGCATTGTCCTCTTCTCCAAAAGCCAACGTGTCGTCGTCGAGGAGCGGGACCTGAGGTACACCAGGCTGTAATATCGGTTATACAAAACTCAGGTTAAGCCGTGCAAAGCAAAAAATGAACTTTTACAGTTAAAAAAATCCATGGTTAGAGCAATGATAAAAATAGTTAGATGCAATCACAAAATACATAACGTAGCAAAGAAAAAACAGCTTCAACGATTGGTATATTAAAATAAAATTAGTGTAGGAAGATTGAACTGATAAAAAAATTAAGTTATTCGAGGTTTTCTACAAAGTTCAAGTGGACTTACATTTGCCGAATTCATTTTTGATTACGTTAATGAACAAATAACTTTCAATGTTATAGCACTAACACTTATTTTAATTACTTATTAATTATTTAAATGTACAAAATACAAAACCAAAACATTACACACATACAGTTAGAATTGTCACTAATGACAAGTGACAACTGTCAATCACAGCTGACAGCAGAGATTGTCAAATTGATGTATAGATTTTTTTTAGGTTTTGAACAGTACCTACATATAACCTACCTATCACTTATACCATCAAATACTTTCCCATTCCCATGACGGAGTTTCTCTTTTAAAAATTCGAAACGAAATTTCAACCATTGGGAATCGCTTTGAATATTAAAACAAATTAATACAATTTTTGCAATCATGGAAATATGCGTTGTATTATAACAATAGATTTATTTGAATTGATTATTGCTGCGTCCGAAATTAAATTTCGATTTTTTTCCTATGAAATTATCTTGAATATATACATCAAATAGCTATCAAATGACGTATTTTATATTCGCTATCTCCAGTGACCAACAGAAATACAGTAGAGATAGCAAACACAAATAACGTAATTTCATGTACTCTTTTGCAGTTTGAGTTGGCAACTGAGTACATAATCACCCCCCTGCTACTGGTGTAAGCAATTGCTTTTATCGTAATTTTTAAAGTACTTGGTACCCTCGCAATTGGCCTACTATTGAGTAAATGCACTTCGGAGTGGGTACTATCAAATACTGATACAGTTGCAAGGCCTCGATGTTCAAGTAGTATTCAGTAAGACAATAAGTAATAAATTGAAAATGTGAAAATTTATTTGTCATAGAAAACTTTTCCTTTGAATTAGAAAAGCTAACTTGTAGACAAATTGGTTATATGTTCCCCAAATTGACATGGAAAGTTTTTGTAAATTCACACAGTATTGGTAATTCTAGAATTAAGGTTGGTTATTGCATATAATTATTTAATGGGATAAGCTACCGGCTTTTCTGGTGACAAGAGAAAACAGTGTCGTATAATATATTATAAGTAGAACGTATACGACTGTCCTGTGCCCAGCATGTTTGTTACGTTAGGTAGAATGTGCTAGTCTACCGGCTACCCGAAGCTCTGTACCGGGACATGACAGCATTTAAATTTCCTTAAAATTTTTAAAGTTCTTAAATACCATTATTCATAGTAAGAACTATGTATGTACGACCACGTAGTGATTATATTCGCTTTGGATATGACATCTTGTCTAAAAAATATTTTCTAATAGGTAGGTATCTTTATAACTTTTCGAACATATATTCATATGTATAAGTTTCCGAACACAAAAGGGTTCTGGTAGCTAGAGAATATGCAGACGTCTTGTATCATTAGCTTTCTCACATCATAGTATCGTAATTGAATTAATTAGTTAGAAGAAGTTAATTACACACGAGTAGAAGGCAGAATGATGGTGCTAATAATGATAGCCTAGCACTCAGAGGTGTATTTTAGCGGCAGTTATAATGAGATTATTTTGTTTCGTAGTTTGACCACCGAGAAGCTGGAAAGAACGTGGGAGTAGATAATACTTAGTAAAAAGGAAAGAAAAAAGAAATCGCAATGGTACTAAAAACGTAAAGTTCAAGTCTGTTAAGTTTTTTTTATCTCTTTATCCCTTTATACTTAAGCTTGTACACATGTCTACCTATCACTTTTTATTTTGTATTGGTTTTTCTAAATCTTAGATTAGCTGTACGACATCTTTTGTTAGCGATAAGTTTGCCTTTTGTACAGTATTTAAATTTTCTCGCTGTCGATTCTCTATCACGTGTTGAACAGTTTAGCTACAACTTGTACCAGTTTTGTAGGTATCAACATACGTGTTGGTACAATTTGATAAAATTACTCAAACCACTTAATTTATATACTTAATTAATATAAATTAAAGTGTTAGATACATTTTATTTTCTATTCATTTTTAATAAAAACCATTTGTACGACTTACTTTATTATTTTTTAAACTTCTTGAATCGAAAAATGAATTTTATTTTAATCAAAGAGATGGGAAAGCGAGTTGATATCGATTCGAACAATCGGGCTAACCACTAGAGATAACAACTGTCAAAATTTTGCAGGACGGCACATGCAAAGCTGTTTACAAGTAGATAATCGCGATTATTTTCTGTTTATTGCTCACCGTTTGTTTTTACGTAATTCGTTTGTGTTTTGTAAAATGTGTACCGGCGCCAAGGGTGCTGTACTACGCGTGTGGTCGTGATCTTGGAGTTCGGTAGTGACAAGTGTAATTTGCGTAACGTTTTCGCGATGGGAGCTAAGGCCAGCACGGCAAACGGGGGCCAGAGCCCGAGGGCCAGAACATTTTCTACTAGCTCCAGCTCTGATGTAGTTTCTGGCGGTGCAGGTTTTAGTTTGTTGCGAGCAATACCGGGGATACAAATGTCCAATGATAGACAACGCGCGAGATCGTTGTCTTCAGTGCCAGATTTGCACGCTTCCCACGAAGCTATTGCCATTCCTCCTAACTCTCAGAGCTACGAACCTTCAGCTGCTGCAAGTCCTGACACAGATTCCAGTTCAAACGAGGAAGTTGGAGCAGTGCCTGGTACCTCGCTCGCTTTAGGAAGAGTATACGCAGCACACTCGTTGCCTTCACATATCTGGTCTATAAATGGTAAGTTTTATTTATTTTTATTTGTACAGACTTATGTTAGACAAACAATATGTGTGTCTGACATTGAAATTATCTTTCATAATAAAAACAAATGACACCTTCACAACATTCGTTTGTGCTCTTGTATTATCTCTGATTGCATATATTTAAATACAGTAGATATTGATCTTAACTATAACTAACAAGAAATCAGAGGACAATTTCATAATATTGATTTTTTCAGTAGGTAACCTATGTACTTTAACAACAAAATGGTACTATTTATTAAGTACTTGTAGATCATTAGAATGTAGATTTACCATAAAAAAAATGTTATGATACAAGTCAATCTAAATTTCTTTTAAAAGTATGCATATAAAAAGACTTAATTCACTGGACCTTCTGAAAAACTAAGTGATTATGAACCCCCACTTTGACCTAAACTTGATCTAAAAGTTGTCAATGACCAGAATGATTGGAAATAATGACGATGAAAGCAATTAAACTATACAAGCTTATGGATTTTTTGTTATACAGTATTTAAGTTCCTTTTGTAGTAGAAATGAGTGTTACGTGTTATGACTTGCAGACCTGCATAGCTTCCTCCACATTTATTACTCTTTGTCAGTTACAATTGGCAACTCTGTATTTGTTACTATAGTTTGAAAGCTAAACATTTATTAAATCATTCAAAAATTTAAAATGTTTTAATGCTGAACTGCTAAACTGAGGCACCTAGAATAAGCTCCCTATAAACATAAAAACTAAAATATTTGTATATTAAATATATCTACAAAATAAATTAATGTATTTCCATTTTTGAGGTCTCACTTTTTGTTGAACTTAGGGGAATCCCCACACATAACATAATTCTTAAATTCTTATGCTATTATTAGTTTCTTAATATACACACATAAATATAAAAATCACAAGATGTACATTCTCAAACAAAATGGACATTCAGAAGTGTTGTTAGTTAGAAATACATTATACTAGTTTTGACCAAACCTTACATTTTTTTATACTTTCTCTAAGCATGTGACTTATAGTTGTTTTTACAAGCCAAAACACCAGCATGTAATACAGCATATAATTGTTTTTAGCAGACTGTTTTGAGAGGTGCTGATTGTATTTGTTTTATATTTATAGTGCTTTTTTTTATATCAGTGTGTGATGATAAAGCACAGTTGATTCTATGTGAAAAGTCTTAATTCATGCCTATATATTTTAGGAGCAGATGAAACATCACGATAGATCACTAGCTGGTGTTAACTCAAATAATTTTGATAAATAATTGCGGTGCTGGAAGTTTTTGACCTTGTTGGTTGAATGGCTGGAGTACACGCCTAATTACACTGACCAACTGCAAGGCTTGGGTTGGATTCCAGAGAGAGGGAGGCATTTGTGTGATGAACATTTAGATGTCAGCATTTCTGGGTCTGGGTGTTCATTAAATTTATTCTGGTATCTATTTAAGTTTTTCTATGTATTAGTATTGTTGACTAACACCCATAACACAAGCATATAATTTGCTTACTTTGGGGTTAGATTTAGTTAGTGTAACTTGTCCAGTGGGAGACCATGTTGGAGCGGTGGAAGGAGGACCTGGCCCCACCTGTCCCTGGACAGGCGACGGTGGAGGCCATCCGACCGGTCCTCCGAGGGTGGTTGCAGCGGCG
>NJDD01000543.1:919484-932337 GCA_002245505.1 Calephelis nemesis
GGACGCACACAGGCAAGGAAACACACAGATAAATACACACACACGCACGCATACATGTACGTATGCCTAACATCCTGACCTCCGGTTGGCGACGCACCATTACCATCTTTGGTGTTTCTAGGAGGCGTGAATTTCTTACCATGAGGATATCCGTCTGCTTGTTTGCCATCCTATAACATACAAAAAAAAACATTTTATGATGAGAATTCTGTCTGTTAGTCTATTCGAACTTCTAACATCAAGAAAACATTAGGGAAATAAAAAAGCATGATTTGTGTTTAAACCACATAAACACCGCATGTTTATAATGAAGTTGTGATTCTTGAACAAAATTTTTGCGAATGTTTTGTTTTTATTACGTTTTCATTTTAGCTTATTTAATGCGTGTTCACACGGCGCACGGACGAAGTCTTTTTTAATCTTCTGTAATGTCTAACGTGATAATTAAAGAGCAGTACAACTGCAAAAAAACCGGCTACGATTTCAATATTATATCGCCTAAGTAGGTACACAAAAAAAAACAGGTTGCACTTTCTCGGCAACGGGAGTGCCGGCAAAAGTGAAAACTTTAACATTAACGTTGTGCATTTTTAATATTTTGGAATGGCTAAGGAATAATTTTGCACGAATTGCTTTAGTTATCAGTATGAAAGTACTACCATTTATGTGGTAGAATACAATTTTCTTTTATTGCGCTATCGTACACAAACATAACAACACGAACATTCGCGCACGCGCTCTGCGCCGTCTTATTCGCGAAAGCACCCTGCGCCCTCTTACGAATTTTCGATCAGGTCACGTGTCCTGATGCGAGTTCAGAAGTTTTTACCCATTCCAAAAAAAGTGCGCAACGCCGCGCCGCTGAAGAAGTTTTCACTTCAAATATTAAGCATTCCATAATTAAGATCTAGAATCGGTGGGAATGGGAAACATATTATATATATACCAAAATAAGTAATAAACTGCAAAAATAAACTCCAACAATTTCATTAGCTACTAAGTACGTCGCGATTTGATAAGATAGCAAATAATTCCGAAATGGTCCTACGTAAATTTGTATCAACATCCTACTGGTAGTTTTTGAGTTATCTATATATTAATACGAGATGCCAAAACTTTGGACCCCTTTTTACGAAAATTGCGCTGACGGAGGAGCATGAAATTTGTCACACTTATAGTTTACGTGTCGGAGAAGTGAAGAACGCTTATATTTTTCAATAATAATGCTTATAAAGTACATTAAATCAATAAATAAAACCACACCCACACTACCATGCATTTGACACACACAAATAAATATATTGATGTTGACGATAAAACATCACAGATGGCGCACTAACTATTCAGGAAACAAAGACCAACTAGTCTTATGAAATGAAGATGGCGTTCTTATCAACTTATGGTCGAATTTCGACGAATGGGCTACCACTAGTACTTAATAATGTATAATGATTTCGCTTATGTTTACGACCTGATCAATGATTAGCAATAAGGTAGCATACATAAGTTTTAATGTTTACAGACCAATCACGGCTTTACGACTTGATATAGATAAATCTTACTAGTATTAATTGATGTTTTGCAATTATTACGCCAGACGATAAAGACTTGAGAAATACAATCTCGTAGTCTTTTTCTAAAGTGGATTGATTTACTAAAGAATGTCCACTAGTGGACAGTAAGACATACATAGTTATAAATAATGTGTATCTTTGAAAAGTACCGATGTTATTTATATAGCACTTGAAGAGCAGTATACATTTTGTTGTAATAATTTTGTTAATAATATGTAGTGGAAGTCAAGATCGATTTCTAGCCAGGGCATGATTTTGCTGTTAAAAAATCTATTGAAAAAAAAAAACTTAGTCGACGTCGTTGAGGTCGCGGGCAACTAGCAGTGTAGACTTTACGAAGACAAGATGTCCGCTAGTGATTTGCAAGACATAAAATCATCGCTTATCTCACGTACATGTGATTAAGTGTGTGCCAAACTGATAAGATTTTTCATCACATTGTTATGTGTGTGATTCAGTGTTTGATTTTGGAGCTCCATAGCAAAATGGCTATAAAAATCAAAGAGTTTATAAGTACTACGTAATAAGAGGCGGGTCTTCCATAGATACATAGCAAACCCGAATTTTGTATGAAGTTTGGCTTAAGTGACACAAGACACTTGACAGACAGGTATAACCCGTTTCATTTGAAAGTAAGTCTAAAGGCGTTCAAATTTAAGTAAGTGTAAGTACAAGTTTATATTGCACCTTTGCTCATGTAGCAAATTCTATTTCTTCAATTCAATTTAATTGAAGAAATAGTAAATAAAGTAAGTATCTTCATGCCTATATCCCCGAAGAGGTAGGCAAAGGTACAGCCAGGGCACCCACGACTAGCCGAAGGCACTATGTCCCACAATGTGGTAGGTGGCAAAGCCTATCGCCAACCGAGCACGTATCCAATCCTGAGCAATGTTTTTTTTTTATTATANNTTGTTGCCCGACCCGGGAATCGCACACGGGACCTCATGCAGTCAAGTTCAACATCTTGCTATGGCAGGTAGCTCATGTACTCGTAAAAAGGAGTAACTTAGGCTACTTTTATTTGAGAAAAAACAAAGTTTTGTTAAATTCCACGCGGACGAGGACTTTTCCCTACAACGTCAGAAACAAGGGCTTCCCGGGAGCCCGAAGAAGTTGCGGGCATAGCTTTTAACAAATAAACGAATCGATCTAGATCTTCTTGAGTTATTCTTAGCACATTTTGTGATTCATGTTCATTTTATATGCTAAGTCAATGATAAAGCGAATATTTCATTACACTACATCACGATCGACAAATGTTTATCTCTTTTTAATCCACTGTTGATCATAAGCCGCTTGCAGACTTATGTCATCGCCGTTTGTGTATACAAGTAAATTATTATAGTTAGTTGCATAATGAATGAATGAATGAATACACTTTATTATGCACCAAAATTTACAAAATAGTACTCAGTCTTTCACTTGTAATATTTAACTCAAGTGCAGGCACTAGCAAGTGCCAGTTTAAATATCTCCCTGCCAAGTATCTTGCAGAGAGTCTCAGTGTCAATTGGCACTCTCTCTAATCTCACTATTGTAAAAGCGATCGACGAGAATAACATTACAGGTTTTCCGGAGAGATCTTATTTCGACCGCATTTATCCTTCCTGGCATCTTTATTATGTTGGGATAAATGCAGCCAGCAAAAGCCATGCAAAGCAAGCCTACCGTCTGGACCAGCGGCAGGTCGCCTGCAATGCAAAAAACACAACCTTTTTTTTACGTATCGTTTATAATAAACTATACAAGTCGATCCTACCCATTTTAGTTAATTATTTGTTGTACCATATCGATATCAGTTGTTAAAGAATATTGACGTCCATATTCCCAGGCAGAGGCACAACCAGAACACCCACGACTTGTCGAAGACACTAAGTACCGTGTGATAGGTGGCAAGCTTTTTTCCAACCGGGCACATATTCAATCTCGGGCAATGTTATTCTTATTAGAAAATATTTTTTTTTGTTTTCCGACTCGAAACCAAAGCCTGACAGCTAGGCCAAACAGGCGCGATTATTTTTTCTGAATTGTCAAAACAATTGGACAAAACTATAGTTTCTAAAAATGTTTTGTTTTAGAAATATCCAGCACAGTATTTATTTTAATGTACATATATTATACTGTGAAATTGTATTTAGTTACACTGGTAGAAATAGACATTACATCTTATTAGTATTCAGTTAAATTACGTTCAAATAAAGATAACCTTCACACACGCTATATAAGTGGTAGTTCTGAAGTTTCGAATGTTATTAAGACATTGACGAATCGGAAACGCAGACACACGTTTTGTTAATATCTTATACCTTTAAATGAGCAATTCTTGTATATATATAAATATATAATTGGAATCTCGGAATCGGTTCCAACGATTTTCATGAAATTTAGTATGTGGGGGGTTTTGGGGGCGATAAATCGATCTAGCTAGGAATCATTTAAAAAAATACCGCCATCCAGATATTATTTATTTTACTACTAGCTGACCAGGCAGACGTTGACCAATGAATTTTGATTTTTTTAATATGATGCTTCTGATAATAAAAAAAAGCGCAAGATAAAGATTAAAGAATTCAATGTTGAATGAAAATGGGGATTCATTCATTTCAATAAACGTATAAGATGACAATCCGTAGTAATAGATTTTATGTCATAAATGCGAGTCTGTCTGTCACTCTTTCACGGCTAAACCGCTGAACTGATTTCGATGGTATTCGATAAGCATATCGCTAAAACTCCGAGTTCGAACTTAGGATTTTTTTTAAAAACTAACCCCCTAGGGTTTATAATAGATACCTAATGGAAGTTTGTCTAAAAATCGTAATTATTCTACGTTGACGAAGTCGCCTGCAAAAAGCTAGTTCTAAATAAATGGTCTCGGCATCGGGATGTGACCTTCCATTCCGCGCTGGTGATAATCTAGTAAATTAGGTGATTGTATTAATTCTCTGGAGTCTGGAGCAATCAGTCATGCTTGGTTTTAGAGTACTGTGCAGCATCTGGTTGGGCTTGGTATCACCGCCTTACGTCCTACATACTACCTACCTACTACCTACCGCCATCATCTTGGTATCCTGCTGCTATAGTTCAATGCACGCTATTGTTGTGTTCCGTACTCGAGCGTGGAGTATATCGTTGACTTGCACGCGTTGTCTGTGATCCCGGTCGTAAGATAGTTACGCCCTAGTATATATTATGTCTATATTCATGGTGTCTTAAGGCGAAGTTGTGACTTACCATCAGGAGAGCCGCCTTCTCTTTCACCTTCTCACAATAAAAAAAATAGACTCAGAAGCATACTAATACTCAAATATTTTATATGGATAATTTTCAACGTATAGACATTTTATATGCATAGGGCAACAAAAAGAAAATTTGGGTTTTTCAATTTTCTGAAAAAAAATGTTGCTCGGGATTGAATATGTGCCCGGTTGGCGATAAGCTTGCCACCTATCACATTGTTGGACTTATTGTCTTCGGCTAGTCTTGGGTGTCCTGGTTGTGCCTCTGCTTACCTCTTCGGGGATATGGGCGTGTAGATACTATTTTTAGACATTTTCTTTACTGTTTGGAAAATGGAAATTGCAATATGAATTTCCTGTCTTACTACGACATAATATATCAACTCCGAAACACCTATTTCAGTGACAGCAACTTAGTTATTGAGTTAGCGGCAGACATTCGCGGGGTATTCAATTAAGAACTGAATTTACATGAGTTGGAGTGACTGCCGACAGTGTTCCAATTATCATGGTCGCAACTTGTGTGGCAGATGAATATGTATATCACAGAACCTCTATCACGAGCATTATCGAATTCCCATCGATTCAAACTTAACGACTATCGACAAAAATGTAATAATCTGATGATCTTAAGCTTCTATTTTAACCTGCAACATAAAAAGATGTGTGTTATTGGTTTGAAGTAAGTTTGTCCGTGCCATTATAACTCATAAACGCATGGATCGATTACGTACAGATTTTTGAAAGCTGACATGACCGAGATATATATTTTTTGTCGAGTTTAGTGAACAAACTTAATTTTATGATTATACTACCAGTTCGTTATTAGTTATGTGCCACGTCTGAAGAAAGTTCTCCCGAAAATTCTCTCGCTTACACATAACATTTGCTACTAATACATGATTGATCAGTGGTCGCAGATATTTTAAGAAATCCATATATTTCTTTCATGCGCTAGCAAGTTTTTTTTTTCGATGAACCCGATAACAGTGCTGTCGAGTTTATTATTGTTTATGCGTACTGAAATGAACAACAATAAATTAAAAACATGCACATCAATATTTGACATTACATTTATCTCAGATTCGAGAAGTCGAGTTATGTTCGATGAGTTATTTTCGATTAACGTTCGTGCTAGAGTTCTTTTTGATATTATGTTGTTTGTTACAAATTATGGTTAATATATATATAATATGGTTTCGTAAATTTCGCTTAGTCGAAAGTAAATTGTATACTTGCTTCTTCCCACTTCCCACAGTGGTATTTTATATACCCTTTTGGAGCGGAACCGATACGCAGATGGTACCTTTATTTTATATTTGTACTCAGATTGTAAACGAGTTAGTTGTACAAATCTAAGTGGCAAATACATATTTATATATACTTTACGCCGAGTCTCTTACGAGGTAGGCAGAGAGTATCGAATGCCAAACCTCACAATCCTGACAAACCTGTTTGGCGGCTTCCTTCACATTCATTACCCTTTTTACGCAAACACGCCGGTTTCGGAGACTCTTGACACCAAATAAAGTGTTGAAAGTAACATAATGAAGTATACGATTTTTATTGCAAATAATTTTACCTTATTTTTTGTTTGTAAGTGATCTGTTTATTTTTAAAAACTTATTTTTGTTTAAGACGAGCGGTCCGCCCCGCTTTGTAAACACTTTGTCTATTAAAAAAAACGCATCAAAATCCGTTGCGTAGTTTTTTTTTGGAATGACTAATGTGTTGCCAACATCGCGGTTTTTACAACTGCACCGAGCTTTCAACGTAGTTTGAAAGATTTCAGCATACAAAGGGACATAGGGACAGAGAACGCGACTTTGTTTTATACTATGTAAAGAAGATGTGAGGGCTAATTTCAGGCCAAAAAATATATTTTTTCTTTGCCCCAATTTTAGATACGATCTGAACCTATAGCTTGCATTGGTTTCGTTTGGCACGCAGTTTAATAGCAAAACACGTTAATATTTTAGGTCACTGCGAGTAAACTGGGACATGTGCGATTCCTATTCATAGCTAACGAACTAACCAACGCTTAATTAAACTAACGTTTACTAGCTGTTGCCTATGGCTCGCTCGCGTTTTAAAACCAGTACACCTTTTTTGTGTGATGAGCATTTAGACCGGAAATGCAGACATTTCCGGGTCTGGGTGTTTATTAAATTAATTCTTGTATTAATTTAAGTATTTCTATGTATTACAATCGTTGACTAACACCCATAAGACAAGCATATAATTTGCTTGCTTTGGGGTTAGATTCAATTTGTGTAACTTGTTCAAGGATACATATTTATTTATTTTGTTAAAAACTACTTGCTCGAGATATGTGCCCGCTTGGAGATAGGCTTGCCACCTATCACATTGTGGGACTTGGTGTCTTCGGCTAGTCGTGGGTGCCCTGGTTGTGCCTCTGCCCATCTCTTCGGGGATATCGGCGTGAAAATACTTTACTTGAAAGTAGCCCACGTCCATAACCAGAACATAGGATGATTTCATCACTATTGATTTAGGCATGACTCTCGGGTAAGAAAACAAATATCATTTGCACTATGTATAACATTAGCCATGACCAAAAAACTTTTACTTTAATTGAAAATGGTGAGTATTTTTGCCCTATTTTTAAAAAAAAATGTTTAAATAATTATATTTATAGTCAAGTAATAAAAATCAGATGAAAATTGATTAATACTACAATCTAGATTTATGAATAAACCCATGACCTTCTCAAAGTTATGTTCATGCCACCAGCGTAGTAGAAAGAGTTGAGCAAATGTGACATTTTTTTCAAGAAAAAAAAAGTTGCTCTAGAAGGTTAAAGGTCGATAAAGAACGATATGACCTTTTTTAAAAGATAGCTAACATTAATGTGACTATCTTGATGGTATGCGACTGCTTTCGTCTATATTCTGTAGACATAAATAAATAAATATCCCTGGACAAATTACATAAAATAATCAAATCCTAAAGTAAGCAAATTATGTGTTATTGTTAGGTACTGGCGTTAGTCAATGATACTAAAATTAATACGGAACCACATCCGAATCATGATTTTATAAAAAATAACCATTAAATTCGGTTGTCTTTTAACCAAGTAATCGCGTAACAAACATACAAACAAACATGCAGTCGAATTGAGAAGCTTCTCTTTTTTAAGAGTGGGTAAAAATATGAATCGCTTAAGTACCTAGTCTTTAAGTCTGGAGATCTGAACTTTGAAGGGGCGACGTCGACAGGTTTCAAGAGGGCCGTAACCCTTTACTCTGTCTTCTAATTAAAGTTTCACGCTTTAAATTTAAAAGGATCTTGTACAATACTGAAATGCACTTCTTTATTCTTTTAACGAATTTCTTATCAACCTTTAGAATATATGTAAAAAGTATCGCCTCCGTGGTCTAGAGGTTCAGTTGATGGACTTGACTGCATGAGGTCCCGGGTTCCAATCCCGGGTCGGGCAATAAATAGAAAATTGGGTTTTTCCAATTTTCTAATAAAAAAATGTTGCTCGGGATTGGAAATGTGCCCGGTTGGCGATAGGCTTGTCACCTATCACATTGTGTCTTCGGCTAGTCGTGGGTGCCCTGGTTGTGCCTCTGCCTGTCCCTTCGGGGATATGGGCGTGAAGATCCTTTTTTTTTGTAAAAAGTATTTTTGGCGCAAATTTGTTCTTAGGGTTCCGTACCCAAAGGGTTAAAAACGGAAACCCATTTACTAAGCCTCCAATGTCTGTCTGTCTGTCTGTCTCCAAGCTGTATCTCTTAAACTGTGATAGCTAGAAAGCTGAAATTTTTACAAAAGATGTATTTCCGCTGCCGCTATAACAACAAATACCCTAGTGGACGGTAACAGGTACACGCTTCAAATTTTCACAGCCTATTTACTTGTATATTACCTTTAAAAATAATAAATTAATAACAATAAAGTAAGTATTATATCCCATACAACAAATGTAATTTTTAACACATAGTTTTTTTTGTTGCTGAAATATTTATGTTGATAATTAGTGATAAATGTTGCTGATAAGGATCTTCTTTTGCAATCGAAAGTCATTACTGTTCCTGTTTCTCCTAAGCAACAGCAGGTCCTCTAGGATTTTATGTTCTACCTACCTATGGTTTTGTGTAACCAAAAATATAGGTTCGGTGCTAGACTTGGCTTTATCAGGTCCCGGATTCGATCCCTGGGTAGGGCAACAATAAGAAAATGTGTTTATTTTTTCAGTAATCTAACAAAAACAAAGTTGATTGGATATATGTTGACTATATATTTGCCACCTATCACTTATTGTTTTGTGTTGGGTTTAGTCATTAGTGGCCCTGGTTGAGCTTCTGTTTACCTCTACGGGAATACGGGCGTGAAGATACTTTTAGATATTCTTTGGTAATTAGACACACATTTGCATCCCTGATATAAAGCGTAACAACAACTTATACACACAACTTTATATGTATAAGTTGTTGAAAGTTTCTAAATTTTCAAGACCCTATTATTACCAATTTTACATTAAGATTATGTTCTTTCGGCTTTATTGCCGGGTGGCCAAAATTCGACCAATATAAAAGTATAGACAGGGCAATGCGCTCACAAAAGTGAAGCAAGTAGTATGAAGACGTATGGTTCTTCCCCGTGTTGGTCCGGGCTCCTTTGCAGAATAGACCATCTGCCTTTCTTGCCAGTCAGCTCGTAAAAGGCGAGCATAGGCTTATCATCACTAACACCGTGACATCTGACTAGGTGGTAGAGCTTCGCAGCGACTCGCCCGGATTGGTACCACCGCCTAACCTATTCCTGCTGCCATAACGTCATGACGTGTTCCGGTTCGGAGGGTATAGGTAGCCGGCAAACTTACTTTTGCTCGAGGCCTAACATCCTGACCCCAGGTTGGCAACGCACCATTATCATCTTTGGCGTCTCTAGGCGGCGTGAATTTCTTACCATCACGAAATCTGTCTGCTTGTTTGCCTTCCTATTACATAAAAAAAGGGTAATATGAAGACGGCAGCTCATCAGTCAATCGCGAGTGGGTGACAAGATGTCACTTGTCACTAAGTTGTGTCGTCTCGCTTCTTATAAAAAATGTTTGTAAAACCGAGTTTTTAGAAAATACTTCTTGAATTATTTTCAGAATAATAAATTACCTGAAATTTATTATTCTTCTAATTTTCTAAATCATTTGAAAAAATTTAAGGACACCCGTAAATTCAAGTCTAAATATTCATTACACAAATGCCTGTCCTTGTCGGGAATCTAACCCGATTGCTTGTGGTCGGTGGAGTTGTCAGCCTGGACCAATGTGGACGGGAAGTCCAGTCTATAGTGTAAGTTTACTTACCGGCTACCCTACTCTCTAAAGTCTAAACCCAAATTTGAAATGGGTATGGCGGCATTACTCATTATGGCGGCAGGAATAGGCAAGGCGGTGGATCCCTACCTGGGCAAGTTGTTGCACAGCGCTTTACCACCAGTGGTCTTGATGGTAACGAGTATAATGACCTATAACTTATGTTCATCTCTTACGTGCTACCTGGCGGATAAGCAGATGGTCTATACTACCAAGTGGACCCGGAACAACTAACCAAACAATGCGGGCAATAAATTAGCTTGAATTTCCTGTTTATTTTTGTCCCAATCGAAAGCCTTTGGATTTTTGGGATCACTGAACGTCTATATATAGAATTCGTGAAATGCAGTTTTCGAGGATATTTTTAGAACAAGTCCCAAATATAAGAGGTCTTCGACCTTCCCACCTGTTTACTGGTACGAGCTGGCAATCCGAAATTTTATTTTTAATTCAATAAGGTCCACATTGAAAATTGACATTGGATATTTTTGGATCATTCCACTTTTATATTTAGAAAACAAGAAATGCAACTCTCGTGGCTATTTTTGTAACCCAAAACTCAAAGGTCTGCAATCTTTGTTGGTCAAGGGATACCGGTTCACATTTTGAAATTTTATTTTTGGACTCAACGGGTACTGTTTTAAACTTAATTTCGTCATCATTTTATATTTAGAACTGTATTAATGTAACATTTATGAAACATTTGTTAATACAAAAAAGGCTTGAAGTCCAAAAGGTTCAAGGTTCACTATCACTGTCCACATTTCGGTATATTTGTGCCAATAAACTATTTTTTTAACATTTTGAAATGTTTGGTAGAGACTGACCATTTTCCATACAAAGTTTGCCCTGGACCCAACAAATACTGCACAATGCTTAAAATACTTTAATCAATCATTAACTATTCACTAAAATCAAATCTGTATTACGGCTTTTTTGTTTTGAAACTACGTTTACAAAAGAAGATTTGAGGTTATATTGGTATCTTATAATCAATCATTTATTTTCTCTAAAAATCATATCTGTATCACGAACACTTTCTTTTGAAACTACAGTTACAAAAAAATATATAAGATTGGAGGTTATACTCTCTTGAAAAAATGTTATTTTTATACACTAAAACTTTTCATATTATGTAAAAATGCTATAAAGTATTCTCCACTTATTAACTATCAACTTTGCTATAATAATAAACACAATAATTTGAACGGCATTTGACAATACATACTTTTTCATAACCGTCACCGTACGTAAATGAAAAACTTATGAATATGCAGTCGTGGTCAACTAATTAGGGACACTCTTTGGTTAAACCGAATTGTGAATTAATTTTTTATTTTCCAACGAGTCTAAACCATATTCCATGTCTCTTACATGTAAGTATAATTAGTCATTTATGTGCCCGATTATATAAACAATAACAACTTCTTAAACATTAAACCTCTTTACAGTATAGCTGATAGATTATCGTAGTGCTATTTTTTCAAATGATGCTGGCTGGCCATTTAATTAGGGACACTGAGATATTGCGTTCTACGAGTATTTTCAAAATTTGAATATCAATACTTTTTTACTTCATCTCTTATTGTTTCGTGGTAGTTTTGGCGGCAATCCCGATATTTATTTTAAGTTTTGAAAAATATTTTGAAGAAAAAGGGTAAAAATAAAAGTTGCGATCAAACGGTTATTGTACATAAACGGTTATTGTTCTTCACTATCTTGCATGTCCCTAATTAGTTGACCACGACTGTATATTTGGAGTCAATAGTAGGTAGGTAGTTAGTTGTCCAATAGATTATTCTTTTTGCAATTTAGGCAAAGCACACACTCTGTTCGTTCATCTAGAATGTAAAATGCATGCTTTTATGCGTGTATATTTTTAAAAAATACCTCAGAAAGGCGTGTGAATTTCACTCTTATTTATTAGTGGTCAGCTACCTATGTGCGATCAGAATTCACTAAATAAGAAATCTTTACTTCGCTTACGAAGTTCCTACAATAAATGATATCACATTACAAGACGGTTTCTTGTTAGAAATTTTCAGGAAAACTCTTGAAGTGGCACGAAAATACGTTTCTGTGGACTTGCGGTGTCACATATTACAAAATCTGTCTGTCTGTGTGGCATTGAGTGAAATATCTTATTGCAACACATCAACAAGGTCTCTGAACAACTGTGTCAGTCGGAGATTATTTTTTGAAGAGAAATTGTTGACAATGTGCACGGTTTTGTTTGTTTAGCCGTGATCCTAGCCAACTTTCTTTCAACGCTTGGGGCGCTAGGATGCTAAGACTTCTGTTGGCATGAAAAATATAAACTGTGAAAAATATTGAAGCTTTTCGATATACGTTGGTCCGGGCTCCTTTTCAGAATAGACCATCTGCCTTCCTGCCAGGCAGCTCGTAAAAGGCGAGCATAGGCTTACCATCACTAACACCGTGACATCTGACTAGGTGGTAGAGTTTCGCAGCAACTCACACGGATTGCTACCACCGCCTTACCTATTCCTGCCGCCATAACGTCATGACGTGTTCCAGTTTGGAGTTTAAGGTAGCCGGTAAACTTACTTTTGCACGACGCCTAACATCCAGGCCTCAGGTTGGCAACGCACCATTATCACCTTTGGTGTCTCTAGGCGGCGTGAATTTCTTACCAACAGGAAATCCGTCTGCTTGTTTGCCTTCCATTATTA
>NJDD01000543.1:932544-952694 GCA_002245505.1 Calephelis nemesis
TCCAAAACAGGTATTTCCAAAATGTATGCCTGTCTGCTTGTCTTTATGTTACTGCATCGCTGAAAAATACAGATACTTTTCATTATTAGATGGGTATTGGTATAATTTATCGTCTCAGTGGTCTAGCGGTCTTGCGTCGGACTTTACTTTTTGAGGTCCCGGGTTATGGATTGTGGGCTTGTGTCTTCGGCTAATCATGGTTTTGCCTCTGCCTACCTTTTCGTGGATATCAGTGTTAAGATACTTTTTTTGTTACAATTTAAATCTAATCTGTTTTAAGAAAGTGGACCAAGTGTAGCAGAAAATTTTCGATAAATTTCCTACTGTACCAATTTAATACTAAATCCACATCTGTATATAAAAAAGTAGCTTCACGCCCATATCCCCGAAGAGGTAGGCAGAGCCACAACAAAGGCATCCATGACTAGCCGAAGACACTAGTCCCACAATGTGATAGATGGCAAGCCTATCTATCGCCTACCGGGCACATATTCAATCCAAAGCAACATTTTTCTTATAAGAAAATTGGAAAATCCACATTTTCTTTTTTGTTGTCCGACCCGGGAATCGAACCCGGGACCTCAAGAAGTCATGTCTAAGATTTGGACTGCTAGACCACAGAGGCGACATCCACTTCTTTATCATTTCTTAACTCACTCGATCTAGCCGTTATCATGATACAGGAACGAAAATATTGATGTTTATCTATTTACATATCGAGCGTCGCGAAAAAATTACTGCGACACATAAATATCACGATACTTGCCAAAATATGTAATTAATTATGTCGCAGGCGGTTCTTTAGTGTTTCCTAACGTTTCCGTCACATTTTGCACTGCAGATGTGCTTCTTAGAAGCTGCGACATTGAAATTAAAAATAATTAAACGAGTCGCCGCATGTTAAGAGTTTTTTATGAGAACAGTGCAACCGGCGACATTGATCGTGACGCCAAGAGGTTCAGGAAACTAAAATAGCTTCGAAGGACGGTTATTTGTTGGTCAGGCAACACGGCGACGTCCCTCGGTGGGGTGAATGGTTTTCTATGCATCGATCTGATCTAAGCTAAGGTTTTTCTGGATTTGGTTAAAGAATAACGATTGCATGCTTATAAATTCATAAATTGAAATACAATTATCCCGATCTGCCTAAATAAGCAGATCATTGCAAAACGTTTGTTTAAAACTAGCGAGTTTATTTGCGATCCGTTTATCCGGTTTTTTTAAATTATTTAATTTAATCTATATATATATATATAAAAATCAATTGCTGTTCGTTAGTCTCGCTAAAACTCGAGAACGGCTGAACCGATTTCGCTAATTTTGGTTTTCAATTATTTGTTCAAGTCTAGGGAAGGTTTAAAAGTTAAGAAAAAGGAAAAGACTTGCGAAAAAAAACTAAGAAAAACAACATTTTACTTTATTCCGTACAAACTAAACGGGTTGAACGAAGTTCGCCGGGACAGCTAGTTTATTAATATAATCCTGCAAACTGTTTAACATTATTTTTATTTTCAATGGTTTTTAAATATGTTTTATATACACACACACAAAGACATGTACTTACGTAAAGTCCCTTTAGCAATGAGTATTGAGTGCCAAGTGTGATCCTTGCAGAACTGTACAGCTTCCTCCAAGCTGACTACTCTTTACAATAATCTGTACTCATTAGTATAGTAGGTATACTCATGCTATATTTTCTCTCTTTGTAAATTATGCCGTGGCCAAGCTAAAGACATAACGTCACCGTCAGTATAGTAGTCAAGTAGACGTAGAAGTAAGACGACGTAGACGTGGTGATATCCGTAATAAGAAACTCCTGACAGGCGTCTTCATAGTATTTTTATCTCGTCATTTTTTTAGAGTCCTTAGAGATCACGCTCCATTCATTCAATTCTTTAAACATACACACGTTTTCGAAAAGCTTAAATCACTTTAGACGTAGGTAGATAAAAAAACATGGTTTCGCTCAGCTTCGGTACCTACTATACTAACAGCACGCTATGACGGCCGGTTTGACAAATGAAAATAGTAACCTGTATGTCAATTTAATATCAAAAAATATATAAACTCTAATGCAATCCGAATTTATACGATTTGTATGTATAATTAATATATCATAACGAGTAATAATTCATTAAAGGTATTAATAAAACAAAAATGCAAATGTTTACTTAGGTTATACAAACGCCAATGTTTACTTAGGTAAAACATATCGATGAAAACAATGTTATTTTTTTATGATATTGGAAGGCAAACGAGCAGACGAATTTCCTGATGGAAAGAAATTCACGTAGCCTAGAGACACCAACGTTAGTTCGTAATGGTGCGTTGCCAACCTGAGGCCGCCATGTTAGGCCTCGAGCAAAAGAAAGTTTACCGGCTACCTTACCCTCCAAACCGGAACACGTAATGACGTTATGTCGACAGGAATAGGTAGGGCGGTGGTATCAATCCGGGTGAGTCGCTGCGAAACTCTTCCACCTAGTCAGATGTCACGGTGCTAGTGACGGTAAGCCCGTGCTCGCCTTTTACGAGCTGCCTGGCAGGAAGGCAGATGGTCTATTCTGCAAAGGAGCCTGGACCATCACGGGGAAAACTTTTACTTTAGAATGATATATTTTTCTAAAGTTTATGATTTATGAAAATCTGAAGTTGATTGAAGTTGAACTACTTCTGAAGTTGAATAATTGATAACAAACCTTTTATGTAGACTTAAATAAATAAATCCCTGGAGAAGTCACACAAATTGAACCTAGCCCCAAAGTAAGCAAATTATATGCTCGTGTTATGGGTGTTAGTCAACGATACTAATACATAGAAATACTTAAATAGATACCAGAATAAATTTAATAAACATCCAGACCCGGATATGCCATCATGACATCTAAATGTTCATCACAGAAATGCCAGCCCCCGTCGGGAATCGAACCCGAGCCTCGCGGTTGGTCGTTGTATTTAGACGTGTACGCTACCCACTCGACCCACAAGTTTAATATTATGAAAGTGTTCTTCAATAAAAATAATAATAGTGTTCGCGTGCTATAAGATATCACACTCGTAAAATCGAGTGGCAGACACAAGAATGGCATTTATTGGCATCTTTATTTCCGTCGTTTTTCTTGTTTGATTTTTTTGATCGGAACGTGTTGACCTTTTATATTATTATTTTTTTGCTACAAGGTATCCGTCTGTCTATTTTTAATAGTATGATACTTAATATTTACATATTTAATGAGGTTAATAGACGAAATGATTATATTTTTTCCAATCGAAAAACCTTGGAGTATTTGGATTACTGAACGTCTATATATAGAATTCGTGAAATGCAGTTTTCGAGGATATTTTTAGAACAAGTCCCAAATATAAGAGGTCTTCAACTTTCCCACCTGTTTATTGGTACGAGCTAACAATCCCAATTTTTTTAATACAAGAGGAGGCAAACGAGCAAGCGGGTCACCTGATGGAAAGTGAACACCGCCGCCCACGGACATACGCAACACCAGGAGTATCACAGATGCGTTGCCGACCTTGAAGTTGTGAATTTATACACCTTAGGTCTTCTTTTTCGGTCTTATTTGACCGGAACATGAACCGGTTCCTTATTGATACCACTGTATTTTACAATATAATTGTAATTGTATTGTTGTAATTGTAATTGTGTATTGTGACCTAAGGTGTATAAATTCACAACAAGCTGAACATGAGTGAATTTGGTCAAAAAGTAGTTATAAAAAAAGTTTAAAAATTCTCTATCGTTCCGGTACATGGAAAAATATCGAATACAAATCGAAAATCACTATAAATGGGTTTTTCCAATTTTCTAATAAAAAAAATGTTGCTCGGGATAGGATATGTGCCCGGTTGGCGATAGGCTTGTCATCTATCACATTGTGGGACTAAGTATCTTCGGCTAGTCGTGGGTACCCTGGTTGTGCCTCTGCCTACCTCTTCGGGGATATGGGCGTTAAGATACCTTTTTTTTTGAAGATACTATAAATAAAATCATAGCTCATGGTTACATGAAAGCCCTGTCTAAAATTTAACCCAAGCACAGGGCAAGTGTTAAAAATAATTGGTGTCTGTTATATTTAAGCACAAATACTAAATCAGTTTTAAAATATTATAAATAAGGACATTTCTTTGGAGGATTGCCTGACGGAAAGCAGTGTCTACGTTTCTATGTCAATTACTACACAAATAATGTAAACTAGCATTTGATTTTTTTTTTGTTTTGAAAAGATTATATAGTTCAATTTTGATACGTAAAGGCAGATTTCAGTAACCTGGGTTAAATATTCATCTCTAAGGCCAACTTGGAAGTTTTTGGGTTAAATATTTAATGCAAAGTCAGCTCCTATCTAAATCGATATATGTTTGACAGTTTAACCCTTTATTTAACTTAACCTAAGAACGTACAACCCTTAATCAGCTGCTGACGTAGGGTCAACATCACGGTTGATCATTTGGCCCTATACTTAATAATTCAACCCTTTGTTAAATTTAACTGAGGAACTTGCAAGCGGCTCTGAGTGAGGCTGCTTTAAGTTAAACCCTTTCGTAAAAAAATGAGTCGAAAAAAGTTTCATAGCTCCTTTAATACAACGAACGAATCTAAAATTGTTAACCTCCTACAAAATTGCTAAGAGCTGTTTCTGATACGTCAGCTTTTCAACAAAAAATCCGCATTAAAATCGGTAAATTTGTTTAAATGTTATGCTGTCACAGAAAGACATTCACTCTAATACACGTAAAACCTATAACTCACCTCTTTTTAAGTCGTGGATTAAATACATTTTTTTTGTTGGGAATAATATATAGACAACTGACGAGGCTGTAACCTAAAAAGATTTCTGACAGCATTTAAAATTTTTCGCAGTCGTTGAAAATAATTTAGCACCTAATTTTAATGAAAAGAAAGACTATGGTAAACTAATAACACCAAGGTGTTATGAAAAACAACATAATTGGCCATTAAAGCCAGCCTTGAACGCACTTCCATCAGACCGGAGACTAGGAACTGTGTCATTTCCCCGTCCATACATCGGCAGCTGCCAATATGCGCACGCGCACTATTTTAAAACCTATATAGGCCAAGTCAGTGGGCCGTGCCGTAGCAACGCGGTCTATTTCGGTTTAGATCTAGTTACATACATGTTAAGTCTATTTTTAGTGTTGAGAAATGTAATGGTTTTTATTTAATACTAGTCTTTCCTCGCTGCTACGTCCATGTCATATGCTTTTACTGGATTCTTTCCTTCAAGATCGTCCTTGACAGATTTAAGTAAGTTAAAGCTTTGATATTAAAATCAATTTGGATACAGATACTCCGTGAACGCTGACACGAATCATAAAATCGACATTATAGTAATATAATTATGCATGAATCGGTACTGATAATCTACCGATAAGATACGGGATGCCAAAACTTTGGACCCCTTTTTACAAGAATTACGCGGACGTAGGAGCATAAAATTTGTCACACTTACAGTTCATGTGTAGGAAAAGTGCAGAACTCTAATATTTTTCAATAATAATGCTAAAAAGTTCATTAAATCAATAAATAAAACATTACCCTCACTACCATGCATTTGACACACACAAACAAATATATTGATGTTGACGATAAAAGATCACAGATGGCGTACTAACTATTCAAGAAACAAAGTAGTTGGTCCTAAAAAATTAAAGAAAGACGAAAGAAATTTATTTATTTGCGGAATATGTGTGTTTAAAAGTTGTTACAGAATACTTATTCGTACCAACATATTCTACCACATTGTGGTACGCAAATATCTAACTTAATTAAATATATTGTAGTTTTTTATTTTCGTTATTTATATATTTTTACACATAAATTCGTTAAAATATATTTACTACTAGGCTAACACTTATTAATTTAAGCAAAAATTATAACTAGCGATGAAGATGGCGTTCTTATCAACAAGATACTTAAATATTAAAATGGTCGAATTTCGACCAATGGGCGACCAATTATAAGTAAATTTAAATTGACCAAATAAGTAGTTTTGGTCTGGCGTATATACAATTCTAAAACTATAAACTTTCTCCGTGTTGGCAGCAACTTAAACTAGTGGTGATCCATCGCCTTACCTATTACTGCCGCCTTAATGGCAGTTTCATGTTCCGGTTAGGAGGTTAAGGTGACCAAGCTTACACGTTGGGCCTAACTTCCCGGATATAGAACAGCGATGCTCTATGTTATCTATGGTGTCTATAGCCTACGGTTGTCTCTTGCCATCAGGAGAACCGTGTGCTTGTTCCATGTCTTTTTCTAAAACTAAAATGTGACAAGCGTTTAATTATAAGGCCCAAGCTGTGGGCTTGAGAATTACTCATCAAGACTTGACTCTAGGGTGTTATTTGATAAGCTCAAACATAATAGGATGAAGCTATATATTTTAGGAGTGTTTATGACCTCCTTTTGTTTTTATCATTTTGTCAGCTTAATTTTAAAAAATGTCACAAAATTTTCACTGATGTTAAGTATCTATGTCCAAATATGGCTCATATGTTAAGGGTAACTGGATTAAAATTGAGGCCCAATTCTCACCGCTCAGCTCAGTGGTTTTTTTCTTCATATCTTGTCCAACACTACTATTTACAAATTAAATATACAATAGCGCTCTTGTTTTTTGGGCGCCCAAACAAAAGAAAGAAGAAGCTGAACGTCCAGCCGGTGGTTGGCATCGCTCAATTTTTAAATGTGTATTATTTATTGTCGTTTTGGTGTGTATTCTGAATTTTGTATATAAAAAAAATAAAATGGGTGAAATAAATGCAACGATGACGATATTTTGAAACCTGAACCACATCGAGTGTATTGGAGTAGTCGGGAGTTTATTAACACGGAGTGAGTTGGACGCCGTCCAGCGTTTCAATATTAATTCACCACGGGTCTCTGAACTCCTGTGACGAATTAAATGTATTTCTCGATTAATCTGAACTTCGAAACCTTAGAAACTCGTGGGTTTCAAAAAGTAATCCTAGAGTGCACACGTCTTTTTACAAGTGGTTTCCTTTTTCTACCTGTCTCTGTACATGACGAAAAATCGGAAAAGTTCACAAATTATCGCTATAATTGCTGCACCCAAATTATTGATTGCGTTCATTGTTAAAGTTCCTACAAATTCCGCTAGAAGAAGTTTTTGACACTCACATTTTTTGGGGCAAGATTTCATGAAACCTGTGTAGTACGTCGGACTGCAACATTTTCAATGCGATTTCTCAGTCTACTCAAGCTTTTATTCAAACTGTAGATATTTGGTGTGACATGAGTGCCATGCGTGGATGAAGGTGATGATGACCAGTGTGCAGCTATACCTACAATGACCATGACACAGATCATGGATGAGACCGAAAATAACAGAAGGGAGTCATCAGCCAAGAGCCATTACGAAACCGATTTGAAATAAAAGTTGATTTTATTAAAAAATTAGAAAACGTACAAAAAACAGTCATGCTATGTATTTAGTATTTCTTTTAAAGTTCAAATATTTTTGGTTAGTTAGTTTCCTTAAGCTTATCGGTCAACCTTTCGTCAAGCTTTTATCCCTGTCGGAGTATGCCAGTGTATGTGACTTTGATATCGGGATCGGAATTTTCAAATTAGCCTTTACATCAAAGCATAGGGGCAATGGAAGGAAAGGAATATAAATAGGACAGGAAAATAATTACTATTTTAGCAAAGCGTAATTTATGAATAGAGCGCTGGATAAGCTATTCCATAGCGAGGTTTTGAGTCAAAAATATAGAGTCGCTTTGCATTATTCTGTGCTTATCCAACGTTATTGTATGGTAGCGAGAGTTGGGTATGTCAGAAAAACCTGAAAGTAGGATAAATACGGTCGAAATGAGAGCACTACGGAAAATATATGGGGTAACGCTCACTGACCGCAATCATAACAGTGAGATCCGGGAGTGCGATTGAAATTAAGTGCTGGTGTTAAAATGCAAAAAGGCATGCTCCACTGGGTCGGTCATGTGGAAAGAATGACAGATTAAAGATTGACAAAGCAGATATATAATGCGAATGTAGATGGGTACAGGTAGGTACCCTGGGTGACCAAGGTTGACATTCCACGATCAGATCATTCGTATAATATCCGAAGGTGGTGTCAACAGTCTCCGAGACCGGCGTATTTGTATGAAAAGGGTAATTAATTTGACGGAAGCCAGACAGGTTTGTCAGGATCGTGAGGTTTTTCACTCGAAACTCTCTGCCAATATATATAAGAGACTTGGCGTAAAGATATGTATGTATATGTATGTGTTTTAGCAAAGAGTAAGGTTGTATTACAACTCATACATAAATATTACTCTTCTAAAGTAAGCTGAAAATAGTAGTGAATTGAATCATTTTTATAAAATATTCGTGCATCTAAAACATTGAATAGTATCAGTTGCCAGAACCTCATGATAAATGCCGGCCACTCGACGGAATATATTCCTTGGCAATGAACTCCAAACAATAATAAAACTTATATTTTTCTTGTGATCTTGTTTTACTTCAATGTAATAAATTTTATAGTTGTCACTCCTGTCTAACTCTGTTAACACAATTATCAAATTTAAACATGTTGATTTTGTAGGCGTGCTACAAATAAACCCTGGCTGATGCAACAGCAAGTTTCCCCTGTGTTGGTCCGGGCTCCTTTGCAGAATAGACCATCTGCCTTCCTCCCAGGTAGCTCGTAAAAGGCGAGCGTAGGCTTACCATCACTAACACCGTGACATCTGACTAGGTGGTAGAGTTTCGCAGCGACTCACCCGGATTGGTACCACCACCTTACTTATATGCCGCCATAACATCATGACATGTTCCGGTTCGGAGGATAAGGTAGCCGGTAAACTTACTTTTGCTCGAGGCCTAACATCCCGGCCTCAGGTTGGCAACGCACCATTAGCACCTTTAGTGTCACTAGGCGGCGTGAATTTCTTAGCATCAGGAAATCTGTCTGCTTGTTTGCCTTCCAATATCATAAAAAAAAAATAACTTTCAAGTGACAGTAAAGACGATATTTTGCTTATAGATGGTTACTTGGCCTTATCTGCTCTCTTCGTCCATTAGCATCTTTATTCATGTTTGCTACATACATATCTACATGCCAAGTCCCTTACAGGGGAGGCAGGAGGAGGGTATCAAATGCCAAATCTGACGATCCTGGCAGACCTGTCTGGCTTCCTGCATTTTCATTACCTTTTCATACAAACACGCCGTTTCCGAGACTCTTGACATTATCCTCGGATAATATCGGAGCGATTTGATTGTGAAATGTCAACTTCAATCTCCCCGGGTACCTACAATCATCCACATTCGCATTGTTTATCTGCTTTAGTCAATCCAAAGGAGCACGCCCTTTCTCATTTTAACACCAACACTTTCTTTCAATCACACTCGTATTCGGATCTCACTGTTACGAATGTAGTTAGCGAGCGTTACACCACAGACTTTCCGTGTCGCTCTCAATTTGACCTAATTTATTTACAGTTCAAAATCTATACTTATAAAATAACGTATCCTGACTGAATGATTCGTCATCGTCGAGCAGAAACTGCTAGAGTTACAGCCATGAAATTTGATGAGTAGGGTCATTTTATTAAGTAGACATCCACTAAGATCTGAATTTTTTAAATTCTTCCTCTAAGGGGGTGAAATAGGGGTTGAAAATTTGTATGGAAGTTCGTCATTTTTAAGTTAGAAACATTAAAGTTTATTTTGGGGTACTTATGCCCGATTTCACCAAGAGCCCCTATATTTTAGGGGACTTTTAACGTATTTTAGGGGACTGTTTTATATGGAAACAGTCCCGTAAGTAGCGTTAAAAGGTCCCCTAAAGTATAGGGGCTCTTGGTGAAATCGGCCATTATTTAGCGTTTCTGGAAATTCTACCCCTAAGAAGGTGAAATAGTGATTGAAAGTTTGTATGAAATTCAGAAATTCAAAGCAAAGCCGCAGGTAACAGCTTGTCGTAGATAAATTTTCTATAACCGAACCTTAATTTTAAAACCGTGCATCAGATATTCATCACATACTTTTATTGAATATCAATAAACTGCAGCCTCATATTCACGGACCCGTCAAATACTTGTATTCGTAAAGCTTGGCCCAACAGCTCACTTTATAAATCAAAAGCGCGGATTAATTTGATCCAGCAATTCGTATTTCCATGATTCGTATTCCGAATTTGTAACGGATACATCCAATTTGTGCGAGATTTCACAAGCGGCAACGGGCTGGCCACTTGCATAGATGCTTAGATGCATTTTTTTGGTTGTTCGAGTGGTGCCAGGATTTTCGCGATGTTGAGGATTTTGTGCTAACAATATGTATTAAAAATTTATTTTACATTTTCATCTTTCACTCTATATCATACGTTTCCAAACTCTGTTCGTCTGAAGCCCACTTAAAAAGTCAATAAGCTTGTAGCGCCCCCTATTTTTATCCTAAAAACCTTAATAACGCGTAAGTCTCGCTTAGAATTTAATTGAAACTATATTCTAAACTAGACTTTGCTTTGCAGAGAGAGTAATAATGCTACTTGACAATGTCAAGCGTGTCTTATTCAAAACCATTATCCTATTTTATCGTATAGGGTATATTTCTACGAATAGTATATGAATATGGATGGTGTGTTGCCCGAAGATTTTAATTTCAGTGAATTTTAAAATATGAAGTAGTTTGAGTTTCAAGTCACCCATCGCCACTTTTATTTTCTGGGCAACTTGCGGCCCCCCTTGAGACGTCCAGCGCCCACAAGGAGGCGTTATTGCCCACTTTGGGAAAGACTGCTCTATATGCTTTTCGTCGACGGATTTCTTTCGAATCATAGTTTCGAAAGCGCGTACACTTCACACTTGATTGCTTAAACTGACAGCCATATTATTTGTGATCAATGTTTGAGTATTCCTTGTTAACAAACTTAAATTAACATTGTTAATTTAACATATATATTTTTGTTTCAGGTAAATCTATTTTATAACCAAAATAACGTCGAGCTGTAAGTGATTTCGTATATTTTATCACTAGCACCACGAAAATTTATAACATCTTCCGAATTACCAATCTGCATCCAAGAAAACCCGCAAACGTTTAGGACTTGTCCATAAGTGGAATCACTTAAAGATAAGATGAGAGTTTTTATTTTTAAGTTTCTTCCTCGCTGTTATGTAATACATACAAATATATCTTCACGCTAAGCCCTTTTACTGATAGGCAATGAGTAACTAGTGTCAAGTGTCACGGATCCTATGCAGACCTACCTGCTTATCGTCCTACACCCCTTGCCTCTGTGGTCTAGCGGTTCAAGTGTTGGACTTGACTTCATTCGAACCCGGGACGTTGGAATCCCGGGTCGGGCAACAAAAAAAATATTTATATTGTTGTAATGTGACAGCGGCGCACCTGTTACGTCTATTGTTACAGGTGCGTCGCTGTCCTGTTGCCAGTATTTTTCAAATTATTGTTATTATTGTGCAAGTTTAGCGGCTACGCTGTCCTCTGGACCTGACATGACAGAGTCATTATGTCGGCAGGAATAGGAAACGCGGTGGATCTCTACCCGGTCAAGTTGCTACTTAGCATTCTTCCACCAGTGGTCTTATTGTTGGTGATGACCAATTAAACCTGTGCTCGCCTCGTACGAGCTGTCTGGCAAATAAGCAGGTGGTCTATTCCAATTACTGGACCCGGACCAACATGGGGAAAATTTTCCAAATTGGTGCTACTTAGAGGGTTGATATCATCTCTTCGTGGGGATGGGAATATTTTGATCATAACAAATAACAGCAATGGTTAGATAGACCAATTTAATTACTAGAAACTTTTATGAAAAACAAAAATAAAGGTATAATAATTGCTTCAAAAAAGGTAATATAAATTTTCCCATAAACACTCATACATCATTCATTCATAGATTCATATTTCATCTTTGTACTTTAAATTATGGTTTAAAATAATAACAATAACAATAAAGTTGAACCCACGTTTATCAAAGCTACAATTTTGTTTGTATTAAGTTTTGAGCGACCATGTATGTTTTTTTATTTTATTTTTATGCACCTTGTATTTGAATCTTACATTTTTTAAGAAAATGATACGCGCTTCACTAGCGGATAAGTTGAAAAGTACAGACTTTCAGAAAAAATCTCTAAATGGTCGATCTAACCATTGCCGTGCTTTGACTTAATAAAAAAAAACATCCGAAGAAGGGACATCAATCTTCCAAGTAAAAGCAACCAACGGCATAAGGTGAACTTTGTTGAAGAATCTCCGAAACCGGCGTGTTTTGTATGAAAAGGGTAATGAATGTGAAGGAAGCTAGACAGGTTTGTCAGGATCGTGAGGTCTGGCACTAGATACTTTCTGCCTATCCCGTAAGGGACTTGGCGCGAAAATATGTATGTATGTATGTATCTATCCCCAAGAAGAGGTGGAATCAATCTTCCATTTAAAAGCAACCAGTGGCATAAGGTGAACTTTTTAGAAGAGCCTCTGCAGGAACTAAATCCAAATTTTTAATGAAAATACGCACTGCTTCGCAAAATGATGCTGTATAGCCGAATTTCGCCCCTACGTACCAGACTAATTAAGGATTTATGTTGATAAAACACGATTCCAAAATCTCATAGTAAATTTTCACGATGTATTTTCCACAATTTTGTAACTACTAACGGTCGGTTGGGCTTAGTGGGAACTGCCCGAGCGGGCTTAAAAGTTTGTTACTAAACAAAAGTGTATTAAAGGCCTGGGGGCTGATTGTGTATCTCAGTGACCAACTCAAGCTGGAAGAGTGAACATCAAATAGCTGTCAAATGGCGTGTTTTATATTTGCTATCTCCAGTGACCAACAGAAATACAATAGAGATAGCAAAAACTAATGACGTCATTGGACAGCTTTTTGATGTATACTTTTCCATTTTGAGATGGTATACATACATAATCAGCCCCCTGGATGGTTTTTTTTATGAAATTGGAAGGCAAATAAGCAAACGGATTTCCTGATGGTAAGAAATTCACGCCGCCTAGAAACACCAAATGTGACAATGGTGCATTGCCAACCTGGGGCCGGGATGTTAGGCCTTGAGCAAAAGTCAGTTTACCGGCTACCTTACCCTCAGAACCGGAACACGTCAACGGCAAGCACTGACGTTATGGCGGCTGGAATAGATAAGGCGGTGGTACCAATCCGGACGCGTCGCTGCGAAACTGCTCACCTAGTCAGATATCAGGGTGTTAGTGACGGTAATCCTATGCTCGTCTTTTACGAGCTGCCTGGCAGGAAGGCTGGTGGTCTATTCTGCAAAGGAGCCCGGACCAACACGTAGAGACTGACATACATAATCAGCCCCCTGGATGTTAGGTGTATTATGTAAAGTTGGCTTCAACGGTTACGTTTTTATTGTACTTGTAATTTTATTCATAACCTTTACATGTACCCACTTGATTATACTACAAGGATTTATTTCACACGCGAAGCTTGCCTAAATATAGAAGCGCCTTTTTGTTCTACATTTTTTCACGAGACAGCAAACTAGCAAACTATAAGACAGCAAACTATACGACTCTCTTGATTGTAAGAGACAACTGTCGTTGGTAAACATAAAGGATGTTATAGGATCGACGCTGTGTTGTGGACGAGGTGTTGGGTCTAATTTCTATTGGCTGCCCTACTCTGTTGCTTCACGACGATGGTGAACACGAGCATATTCTTACCGTCACTTACACCGTGACGTTTGACTAGGTGGTAAAGTTTCTCAGCGACTTGCCCGAATTGGTACCACTGCCTTACCTATTCGTGCCGCCATAACGTCATGACGTATTCGGGGCCGGAGGGTAAGGTATCCGGTAAACTTACTTTTTCTCGAAGCTTAACATCCCGGCCTCAGATGTAATTGCAACGCACCATTACCACCTTTGGTGTCTCTAGGCGGGTGAATTTCTTACCATCAGGAAATCCGTCGGCTTGTTGCCATCCAATATTATAAAAAAAAACTGATGAAGCCCTTCGGACGATAGGGTCGTCGCATTGTATCACCAAAAATGTTTACTATTTAACCGACTCTTCCTTTTTGGAGGCTATAATACATTTCTACTTCTAAACGTTTTCTTATGTTAATCGATTATTTCGTCATTTCTGAACCCTTAAAACCCTTTTTATTTAAAAAAAAGCTTACATCCGGATAGTACCACTGCTACCAAGCCTGGATATGGTAATTGTATAACAGGAAAATCGGAGAAAAGTACGATATTTTGTGTAGGTACTTAGACTAAAGTTGAAATTGGTATTTTTGCGGTTTTAATGCGCTTCAATTATTGTATAATAATGCTAAGCGATACATTATCAATAGCATAATAATAATGACCAAATTTATTTTAAATATAAATGTTATTATCCTCCTAAACTGGTTTGCGTGTCGGTTGCTAAGGATAAACTAACATACACAAACGATGATATGGACCGGTTTGGTATCTTTTGTCACGTGATACTTCTAGCGTTAGTAGTCTTCACAAAATTTCTTTGTTTTGTTACTCTAAATTTTACAGTCTAAAACATTTAAATTATTTAAAATCGACCGGATCATGTCTCCATGCTTTTATTAGTATAGCTGTGTAAACGTTTTATTGAAAAACATAGACTTAAGTTCTCCAAAGTTTAAGTTGACATTGGTCTTAATGCTGCTGTTCACCAAAAAAAATTAGAATCAGAATCAGAAAAAAACTTGATTAACTTGAACCATACATGTGGTATTTGTGCGCGTCGACATTTTTTTTAAACTACTACTGGATCGGATCGCGGCTACACACTGAGAAGATCCGGCGAAAGAAACTCTTTTTGTTGTGTTTTATTTTTTACGCTTGTCTTTTTTTAATTATAATAGTTACAATATAAACTACATTAAAAATACAAATTACCATCTGACTTTAACTTAAATAAAAGGTACAACAAATCACATTACAAATTGCAGTGGGAGATTGAAACCTCTATTCCCAAGCATGTTCATCTTCCAAATACTCTGAGACTGTATAATAGAGCCTTTTTGACATAATTTTGCTTTGATACATTTTTTAAACTTATTTGAAGGTGATATCTAATATCAATGGGCAGCTTATTGTAGAAACGTACTTACATTGACCCAAAAAGTATTTACTATTTTTATGGAGACGAGTTTTGTATGCGGCTAGATTATTTTTATTCCTCGTATTGACATCGTGAATATCACATTTTTTTGTAAACATACATAGTTTTTTTTAACATACTCGTACATTAAATTCTCATAAATGTATTGAGAACTGAAGGTTAAAATATTTATTTCGTTGAATTTTTCTATGCTGTTATTTTAGCTATCTTTCTTTTTATCATTTTTTTTTACCGCGTAGTTGGTTGAGTGGCTAGCGTACACGCCTAACAACACTGGAGCTGGTATAAATATATGCCTGTCTTTCAAGAGAAAGCTCTCATTTCATCGTAATAAAATAAATAAATATCCATAGACAATTTACACAAATTGAATCTAACCCCAAAGTAAGCAAATGCAGCCATCTAAATGTTTATCACACAAATATCTGCCCCCGGTGGGAATCGAAACATTATCTTAAGCCACTCCACTAACGAGGCGGTAGGAGGAGGAGGCAGTAATCTTTGAGTGAAAAAAAATAGCCTACAATAGCCTCCAGCTTTAATAAACTATCTAACTTCTATGATATAGGCCCAGCACAATGATATTATTATTAGCATAATTCCTTGGATAATGTTGTGATCAAAGTTGGTGATATACTAAGCTAGGAGAAGAATGAATGAATGAATGTGTTTTATTCAAATTAAGTATACATTATATACATTTTTTGAATGTCAAAATTCTTAATTCTAAAAATAATACCTATGTACAATTTAGCCATTTATAATTTATAAACATTCAAAATAAGCAATTAAAAATTTATATTGAAATTATACTGTTATAAATTATTTCCAAAAATTACAAAAGTAATAAAAAAAGAACATTATTAAAAAAAATATATAAAATGTCAAAACAATCACATCAAAGTCGCAAAAATAGCATTAAAAATTTCATATTCTCCATATGTCATTGTCATTAAAATACTCATTTATTGTATAATATGCCTTGTTAGAAAGTATCTTTTTTACGTAGTTTTTAAATTTTCTTTCTTGTAACTCTTTTATACTTTCAGGAATTTTGTTGTACATGCTCACGCAAACTCCAATAAAACATTTCGAGGTTTTTTTTAGCCTAAACTTTTGAATTGCTAATTTATTTTTATTTCTCGTGTTCGCACTGTGTATATCTTTATTTTTTGTAAACTCATTAATATTTTTTCTGACATACATTATATTTTCATAAATGTACAAACTAGGGACCGTCATAATATTAATTTTCTTAAAAATCTGCCTCAGAGATGCCCTACTGCCCATATTGTATATTGCCCGTAGGTATAGCTCGTTTCTGCAAAATAAAAACTGTCTAACATCTGCAGCTCTGCCCCACAGTAAACCGTAACTACCGTAAGACAGATGACAGTGAAAATTACTGAAGTAAACAAGTCTTGCAGTCTTCACGTCAGTTATCTGTCTAATTTTCCTTATGGCATAAGCTGCTGAGCTAAGTTTTTTGATAAGATTTACTATTTGGGAGCTCCACTGCAGTATGGAGTCTATTGAAAGGCCGAGAAAAGGCCGACTATTTGCTTTTAGTATAGTATGCTTTAGGAAGGCGGTTCCAATATTGTCCACAGATCATTGCAATAATGAACCTTTGCTACTACTAAAGTTACAATGGCCCAAGCTTCATATCCTATGAATCATTCATTAATCCTTATTTATGCGTCGATGTCGGGAGTATGCGCTGAGAATCTTTCAGTTTGTATAAAACGATGAAGGTTCTTCCTCTAAAATGCCGTATGCAGTTTAGGCTTCTGTTTATAATTTGGCATTGAAAAACCAACATTTGCATAGTCACAAATCGGCAATAAGAACTTGCTGTTGTACTAAACAAACGGTTTGATGAAACAATTTGTTCTTTAACATTTAATGTAATTTTATTACGAAGGTTTGAAAATGCTAGTGATTGGTATTCTTTTAAATAGATTTGTATAAATGAATACACAGAATGCCTACTTTAAATCAGCGGTCGGCAACGTGCGGTCCGTGAATGTTTTGTAAATAAGTTATAAATATCAAAGTAACTGCATAAACGATCCTCGGCTCACCGTACAATACAGGGCGTATAGTGTGAATTTAGCCTTAACCTCTCCAACAATTTTTTTTCTTCTATGGGATCTACATATCAATACGTGATGTTAAAACTTTGGACCCCTTTTACGAAAATTGCGCGGACGCAAGAGCATACAATTTGGCACACTTATACTGTGTAGGAGAAGTGCAGAACGCTAATATTTTTCAATAATGATGCTTATAAAGTACGTTATATCAATAAATAAAACATTACCCACACTACCATGCATTTGACACACACAAACAAACATGATAACGAAAAAAGATCACAGATGGCGCACTATAAAGTTTGGAAATAAAGTAGTTGGTCTTGAGAAATGAAGATGGCGTTCTTATCAACAAGATATTAAAATTTATTAAGGTCCAATTTCGAAATAAATACATGAACGATCCGCGGTTCACCGTATAATATACGGCATATAGTGTGAATTCAGCCTTAAGAACGCGCTTCTCTCCGCCTATTTTCATGTTTTTCTGCGGGATATGATCAATTATTCTTAGGTATAATTGGTTTCTAGGGTTATCACAAGTTTAGTTTATTTTGCCGCCTTGTGGCCCTTGCCTGCCAAAATGTTGCCGACCGCTGCATTCTGTTATTTTTAGGAGTCATTTACTGATTAAGGAACTGGATATTTATTTAAAGATAATCTACCCACAAAACTGTTTTCAACCCTGCTCCAAACTTTCCAGTTCAACATTACCAAAAATACTTATTTTTAGCACGTTCACGATGTTTTTATTTCTGTGTTGCTATATTTAGCCTTTTGATCGTGGTTGAGGATATTCCGGATTGAGTGGTTCAATTTACTTCCCGATGTCTAATGTCGTTCAACTCGAACCTGCTTAGTATTACATGACCGTAGATATCTTTCACAGTATTTTATATGAGGGTGTAGATATGTGTTGCGATTTCCTTAGTGTGAATTGATTTGAAGATCCTCTGGCAACGAGCTTTAATTTTTGGATGAGTTTGATTTCCAGTTAATGGGTGAAGTAACGTATTTTTTTTGCCTTGAAATGACGGATTGCACTTTCGTACAACATAACGTTTATATGGTTACTAGCTGTTGCTCGCGGTTTTCCTTGCAAGGCGGTTAATATATTTACTGATGATACCCGTATGATGAGGACTTTCATACAAACTTTTAACCCCTATTACACCCCCTTAGGGAAAGAATTCCCAGAAACGCTTAAATTAGATTTTTTTAATTAGAAGCCTAAAAATAAACTTTCATGTTTCCAAATGACGGTCTTCCGTACAAACTTTCAACTCCTATTTCCACCACCCCCCTTTGGGGGAAAAAATTCTAAAATTCCGTCCTTAGTTGGTGTCCACTTAGTAAAACGACCCTACTCATCAAGTTTTATGGCTGTAAATCTTGACAGGTTTTGCTCGGCGATGGTGAATCAGTCAGTCAGGACTCCACAACTTTTAAGATTGTCTAATGGATGATGTGTGGTGTTTCATAACTTCCAGCCTAGTGAATTAACTATTAAGGCCATCAGTGACACTAGCTACCACCATGTTATCGTACCAATAACTATAGCTTTGTTGAGGATGCCAATAAGTAATCGTCTTCTGTTTCGTGGCATATTGGCTTACTTGCCAGTTAATCGACTAGATTAAATTATGAAGCCAATACTGATGGCCATTTTGATGTAATTTTTGTAGTCTGATTAGCCACGTTGTTAGCAATAATAGAGCTTGAAGTTATAGCTTTAGGAGTAAGATGTTATGGAACAATAAGCCACCAATTGCTTTACATCACGAAATTGACTATCAGAACAAATAATGTCAGTATGAAAAATGTTAAGGACTGGTCAAAGTAGAGAAGGAAAATAAGGAAGGCCAGACTTGGCTAGGAGGATGATGATGACCCACATTGCTAACAAGTTGAAAAGTATTAAGTAGTATATAAAAAGGCCAGTTTAAAATAGTGTTGCCGGCCTTGCACGGGCTCCCTAAGTCGGCTATTTCAGCTGCACCGCGGTTCCGGTCTAAATGCAGCCCCAGCCCGGCCCACTTACCAGCGTTCACGGGAAATGGATTAGATTAACTACAGCTCGACTGCAAATAACTGGGCGTGGGAGACGAAGGATTTTGGTGGCGAACTGAACGTTAAGCTAGACTGACCATGTCGTCTACTCGGAACGTAGGTTCGTGTTCATAACTAGCCGACCCGGCGAACTTAGCTCACTTGGCACCCGATACTCTCTTCCTATTCCGCAGGCGGACTTGGTGTGACGATATAGATTTATAATATGTTAGATGACCTGTACTTTCAAATGTTTTTCTGTTTTCCGGATGTCAAGTTATTTGCTTACTTTGTACTGAGTGCTATTGATTATCTTTTTAATCAACAAAACTTATTACTTGGGAAAAAATACGCGATAAACTCTAAAACAGGCCTATACACTACACTTTTTGTCATTTACCCCTCTCCCGCTGGACATCTTCAGTTAGCGGGTAAAGTAGTTATAACTTTCCTTGAAACATAAATCTAGATGTAAAATTTCATTGCGATCGGTTCAGTAGTTTTCATCGTAAATTGCGGTCAGAATACAGACTGATAAAAATTCTAAAAATGCTAGGAATGTGTTCTGCAGCCCATTTTTAATCGTTTTGCGCCTTTTTTAAAATATCTTTAATATACAGAATTCACTCTCCTACAGATTTATTACAAGAATAGTATATGTCATGTAGATATATGATATAAGTCCAGCTAAATATAATATATAACAGGTTATGTTTGAGCTTCTGCATATGACCCTATCCATTAATAAATCGGTCAAGTTATTAATCCTCAAAGTCAGACAATAGAAAAAGTTGCTTCTCTGTTTTTTTGTTAATGAGCTTGCATTGGAGGTTGTCCCAAAAGTTTA
>NJDD01000543.1:960879-976482 GCA_002245505.1 Calephelis nemesis
GTACCTAAAGTAGTACGGTGGCAGTTTACGGTAGACAGGGTAAAATATAATTATAGTTTTAAAATGTTTTGGTAATAATTAATTAAACTAGTTATAAATATAAATAATTGGCTTAAAAGTTAAAGCATATGTATTTTTTTAATGATTAAATATTTGCATATCAAAGTAGGGTAGAAATATGTTGATATACTTAAATATTTTTGTAACATCTCATATACACACATATTCCGCAAATAAATAAATTTCTTTCTTTCATTCTTTCTTGTGCGCTTACTACTTAAGTAACAAAGAATTGCAAACTTACTTTTTTCAAAATAAATACATAACATGAATGACTCACTTTGAAACTTAGCGAATACGGAGTTTATCACGCTAAAGTTTGTGTTTCAAGAAATCTAAATATAGAAAGGAAGCGAGGTCAATGCGACGTAAAATTATATTCAAAATATCAAAACACAAGACGTGAGACGATTTAAAAAAATGTAAATATTGTTAACTCACATTAAAAGACAACGGACAAATATCTCTTATTGGTAAGATACAACCTACGTCATAGATGTTAATGGTGCGTCGATATTATATGGTGGAGACATTATGGTACGTTTGCAAGTCTACCTGCTACCCTACCCTTTAGCACAAAAAACAATTGCTGGCGCTGACGCTTTGCAGGAACAGGTTAGGCGGTGGTACAAATCCGGGCGAGATGCTGCTAAGCACACTTTCACTTATAGTTAAGCTCTTTACTAGCTGTCCCGGCGAACTTCGTTCTACCCATTATATTAGTGTTTCCTCTTCCTTCCTCTCCAGTTTCCTCTCAGAGTTTTCCTTTTTTTTTCTTTTAAACTTTCCCTTCGAACTCGAACTGCGAAACTAACGAATAATAATTGATTTTTATATATAAGAAGATTAGTATAGCTCAAAACTCTAAGTGGGATGTTGATAAAATGTATGAGGAGTTGTGGCGCCATCGTGAATGAATATGGTCGTAATTTTTTCATTTTTATTGTATGTATTTCGTGTTTATATTGAGTGAAATTGGTTAATTTAGGTGGGAATTGGATTATTATTGTTCAATGAATGAAACACAAATGCAATAATCATGAAGATATTAGCGTATCGTGTATTTCCTCGCTGCCGTCGAATCTCACTAGATGAGCTTGAGTAATGAAGCCACCGCTTTACTCAAGACCCTGACCTGACATGACTTTGTACAGAGTGACTAATGACTGTATAAGAATTAACTGACTTGACATTGGCAAAGTAGTCGTGAAAAACTATCGAAAGCCATATTTATAAAAGAAGAAGAAGAAGAAAATGTATGAGGGACCATCTTGAAATCAGTGTTAGCTATCTTACCAAAAAATAGTGTTCATACTGCGATGTAGTAATTAATTGGAGTTGGTTTTTTTTCAATTATACTGCGCTTATGAAGTAATAAGTTAAAAAAAGCCGACTCCAATTTCGTTAACCGTCGTCTGAGTACACAAAAATAGACATGATTAAAAAACACACAATGATTAAACTTATTTGGGAGTACCTTATTCCTTCCAATCCATTAGTTACTAGCCTTTTTTTTGGATGACTGATTTTTTGCTAACAGCGAGGTTTTTACAACCTCACTGTGGTTGGTGATACTGGCCAGTAGTTAGTGGCCAGAGTAATCTCCAAACAAAAATATCGATAAATCGATAATCTACTCTTTAGTATTACTCCTCATCGGTTGAAACGTTACAATAGTAATTGCAAATATAGACATAATGATACATAAAACGACAGAAATTAGCATACAGATTAATTTAAAATTAAAATTCCTCGTGACTTCATGCAATGAAAACCTTTAATAACCTCCAGCAATGATATTGAATATGTTTTTTTGTTAATGTAACAGTTTTTAAATATTTATCATTTATTCCGTGTAACAGTGAGATCTGAGAAAAAGTGGGATTGAAAGAAAGTGTTGGTCTTAAAATGCGAAAGGGCATGCTCCGCTGGTTCGGTCATGTGTAAAGAATGATAGATGAAAGATTGACAAAGCAGATATACAATGAGAATGTGGATGGATGTAGGTATCCGGGGAGACCAGGGCTGACATTTCACGATCAGATTAATCGGCTATTATCCGAGGGTGGTGTCAAGAGTCTCTGAAATCGGCGTGTTTGTATGAAAAGGGTATTGAATGTGAAGGAAGCAAGACAAGTTGTCAGGATCGTGAAGTCTGGCACTCGATACTCTCTGCCTACCCCATAAGGGACTTGGCGTGAAGATATGTATGTATGTATTTTTTCTCTGTATTGCTCCGGACCAACTGAGTAGAATGAACTATCTTGTTTGCTGTCAGACAGCTCGTAAGAGGCGAGCACACGTTAAGACAGTACCATTAAGACCCTTCTTGGCAGAATGGTGCTTGCCCGTGTCCACTGCCTTACTATTTCCTGTCATAAAGCCTCGGTAATTTTACGGCCGGTATATAGAGCCGGTAGACTTGCACAATAGGTCCAACTATTGGCTGCTGGACTGCGACACACCCGTATCTTTTATGGTGCCAATAGGCCAAGGTTGCCCGTTAACATAAGAAAATTCAGTGGCATTATTTAAATTTTATATACAGGTACAAAATTTAATATCTACTTCCAGCGGCCACCCCGAATGAACGGACGAGTTCTGTTAATTCTTTATTTGTCGTGTTAGTTACTGTTAAGTTCATAGAGATGATAATACAAGGTTAAGTTCATTTGAAAATAAAAACATAATTTGGAAAGGACAGAGTCTTTCGGCTTAGCTAGTCTATAGTAATATAATAAAGTTAAAGAGTTTGCTTATAATTATTTATTTCGGGAAACAAGATATCACATCGAGAAATTACAATACTGACAGTTCAATCCCTTCCACCATTTTCACCACCATTGCAATATGCAAAAATCTGTACAAATATTTAAAACTTTATTAAAATCTACAAACCATTAAAAATTCAATTAGGTATGTTACACAATTTCATAAAACTAATTAAATTATTAAATTGACATTCATTTCAAACATAATTTACAACATTCAAAATTACAATTACTTTTGATTTATTTAACGTTATATTATTTATAATGTCAGTCGAGCAATTAAATTATTGTTAATGGTAGAAATATGTCTGCACACTTACATACAATAGTCAATAAAATAAAATTGAATATAATTTAAATGTTAAATTATAACATTAATAAATCTAAATAAATAATCAATTAAAATCCATTTCCTACATTTCGACTCGATTAATAGCTCATGAAAAGAATAAAACTATTTTACAGAACCAGTCCAGGACTTAACGTCAATCCAGCCCTGGTGACAAATATAATTTAAATTAATATCAACAGTGGATGTAGGTACCCGGGGAGACCAAGGTTGACATTCCACGATCAGATCAATCGGATATTATCCGAGGGCACCACCCTCCAAGAGTCTCCGAAACCAGCGTGTTTGTATGAAAAGGGTATCTTACTACAAAAAGTGTGTAAAAAAATAGAATGATTTCTCTCAAATATATATGAAGTTTTCCTTTCTCCAAATTATTTGGTAAAAATTAAAAGTAAAGTTACCAATCTATAAGCTCTAAGCTAGGCGGTCAAAATTTACCTAAAAATAAATTTTGACCGGTCAAAATTTACCTAAAAATAAATTATTTAGGCGGTCAAAATTTACCTAAAAATAAATTTTGTCCGCCTCGTTGGTCGAATCGCTAGCGTACACGCCTAACTACACTGACTAACCGCGAGGCTCGGGTTCGATTCCCGCCGGGGCCGGCATTTGTGTGATGATCATTTACATGTCGGCATTTCCGGGTCTGGGCGTTTATTCGATTTATTACATATAAATCCATACATACATATAATTTGTTTACTTTGGGATTAGATTCAATTTTTGTAACTTAATTAAGGTATTAATAAAAAAAATATATATGACTATTCTTCAAACGCCAATAACCCAAGTAATAGTTACTTTTTACCCACCAGATAGGCAAAATAAATAATAGCTACTATAGGTCATGCAGGATAAACTACTGTTAACTGTTACATGTGTAACGGTTCACATATTTTGAAATGAAAAACACATGTATTGTTTTACATATAACTTATTATATTTAAATAGCCTACCAGTTTCGCATTTTTCAATAACATCAAGGTCATTTAATACTTCGGTTTTTTATAAGTTAGTATTTATTATAATCCTATTTACGTCATTATCAATATAAAAATGAATCCCTATTTTCCTTGTTCGTTAACGGGTGAAACAATTTCGGTATATTTTTTGTGTTAGTTATTGTCAGAAGGTTTTAATGAAAAAAAAAAGTTTTATTACGCATTAGAAAATCGAGGAAATCAATGTTCGTAATTAAGATAGGACAATGTCCCACACATTCAGCTAGTAACAATATAAGTGATATTTCTTCACGCCCATATCCCCGAAGAGGTAGGCAGAGGCACAACCATGGCACCCACAACTAGCCGAAGACACTAAGTCCCACAATGTGATAGGTGGCAAGCCTATCGCCAACCGGGCACATTTCCAATCCCGACCAACATTTTTGTCCAAATGTCCAATTTTCTTTTTGTTGGCCGACCTGGGATTCGAACCCGGGACCTCATGCAGTCAAGTCCAACACCCGGACCGCTAGACCACAGAGACGACCTAAGTGAATCATATAAGTATAAGTGATATTTAAAACAGTAATATAGGGTGTTTTACACTTTTTACTTTTATTATTAAATTGGCTGACCTAATCTAAATTTAAGCGAAATAATTAATTATGTAATAACAACTCTACATAGATATATTTAAAATACATTCGGATTTCCGAAGCTTGACGAATATAGCCGAAGCGCATAATTTAAATAGTACTACTGTAAGTATTTTTTAAATAAAAATATGAATGTTTGTAAGTAGATGTTTAAAAAGACTATGAAGAAGAACCAACAGCCGATGATAGAAAATGTCAAATATGTGTGTATAACGGTAGTGTTGGAATCTTTTTCCCATGATCTGTATTGTTTGCTAGTGAATCACCCATCAACGTCGCAGCTCGCGAGCGTCACTATTTGAAATTCGGGGAAATGGCGCTTTTCGTGAACATTGCAGGCAGAGGTTCCTGAAAATAACGAATATTGTTTTTTCCCTCGAAGTAATGTTAACGCCTACGCTTACTAACTTTGGTAAATTACATGGAATTTCGGTAACATAAATAACGTGCTTTTACGTGTATTCGCACGTAAACTTTAACGTGCTTTTTATAGACTTGCAACTTTACTTAATCTTAATGTATATATTTCTTGTGTTTGTGTGTTTGTCACAAAACTCCTCTGAAATTTTAATGATTTTTTTGTGTGTGTTCAAGGGGATTCTAGAATGGTTTAAATTCACAATTTGGTCCACACTGGAAAATGTTTTTTTAAATTGATTTCATCATTGTAAGTAGTCGTTGATTTTGGAATGTTTTACATTGAGCCCGGCAGACTGCACTTCTATCGGAATATCAATTATTATGTATAAGCTATTAATATCAAGCGATATAAAATTTGCTGGGTCGGCTAGTTTATATATTTATAAGAGTGAAGACGTCAAAAAGTTTTAGATAAAAATCGTTTCGCTATGATTAGCTCACTTTAGTGTAATTATGACGTCATTATTTGAAACCCTAGCTAGTGTTTAATTTGTAATGACGTCATAATGGTAGCGATATTTTACAAATACCTGCCAATCTGCGCTTTTACCTGTTTACTGTTAGTATGTCATTGACCCTTTCAGTTTTAGAGACAGTAGTGGCAATTCTGCTTTGTACGAACTAAACCTATTTTAGGTGTTTGCTATATTTTTCCAAAGAAACAAAAGAAATGGAGCATTGTAGACATGTCAGATTAGTTTGGACGAGTTAAAAGTGAGTTACCTTGTGACTTTTTGTTCAACGTTTACCGAGGAATAGATTAAAAGCATGAAGTTACGAACTGGGTACTACTGGAGGTTACACTAGGCATTGTTTAGTGTTGCTGACCCTCTCTAATGAACCGGGCACCGGCCTCTCCCTCGTTTTGACTTTGTTAATTGAAATCACAAGGATCTTAGAAAGAGAGGTCGGTACACTAGAGTGAGCTAGAAATATTTGGAAATAACACCAGTTCTTTGTTAGGAGTGTAACCTCCATTTGTAATGTAAAACTTCACGATTAAAGCATTGAACGTGTTTTGTCTCTTTTTATTATTATCGCTAAAAGAAAATAGCGTTATCTTAACATTAGTAAGTGCAGTGCACACAAAAATTACCATCAATAAAGCGTGGTTCCTATATTCGATGAATCTTAGTCCGTTAGTATCCATTTCTAGGTAAAGGTAACGTGGTGCTACCTATATTCTACAAAATGTTTAGTGTGAAATACATAATAAATTAACCTATGACGGGACAGCTATAGTTAGGTACGAGTATGTTATCCACACACCTCTTCGGTTATTTAAACGAAATTTGGCATGCGTGTAGTATACAAGTCCAAGAAGGATATGGACTACTTTTTAAAGACTTATTAATGTAAAATTAGAGAAAAATTACAAGTGAAAGTAACTTCAATATGATTTTAAAGATCAATCCATCTTTGGTATTTCAAAGGGCTTCCTGCAGGACTTGCGAATGAAGTCAAAACATAGTATAGGTTTAGTTACCACCAAACCCATAAAAACTATTTTTGACTGGTTTCAGTAAAAGTAAGATTTTATACATTCGACTTATATTTTTTATGTTAAACGGTTTCTCCGTCATTTCTGAACCAATTCTAAAACTTCTATTTGTATTTTAATGACCAAATCTGTCTGTAATCGAGAAAAATACTTAATTTTTATGCACCAAGATGACTTGAAATCCAAGGCCTTTTTTTGCAATTCTATCGCGCTTGAATTTCTTAGCAGATGCTCGGAGAAACACGTTTGCCCCGAGTTTATCACCACATATGACCTAGACAACAATAGCATCTCGACACGGACGTCGTTGGTCGGCCCTCGTAAACACTGATAACATATAGGTCAGTGTGGACCGCCCTTATCGGTCACTGAGCGGGCCCGCACAGTTCACTCCCTGCACGGACCGCTCAGTGTCAATCGAAGCGCCCCGCAGTGCGCACGTGCTATGTGCTCGCGCATGCGTATACCAAGAGTTTGTGATCAGCTGATTATATTGTGAGTGTTCAACATGGGTCAATCCTTCGGTACCAACTCTCATAATACTGAACGTCATTACGCGAGGAAGGAAATAGGTATGTCGTATTTGAATGTCGTCATTTCCATTTTCTTGGTTAGCTTAACCCTTGTCGTTGGTTGTCAGATAAAAAATCCCCACCAAACAGAAAAGAAAAAGATACTGTTCATGGTTGTCTATTTGTCTATGTCTTGTCTAACATCATTTCTGTGTTTGTCCTATCTTCGTAAATATGAAGGTTTACTTAAGTTTGGGATAAATATATCAGATTCTACTTGACCGATTTTCATTAAATGTACACGAGTATTTAAGATTCATTCTTATTTTTCAAATAGAGTCTTATCAAAACTGAAAATTAGGATTTAACTTGTAATGAGAGCTGATCAATAGACAAGAATAGGTACAAAATAAGTTTTAGGATTGTCTTCTTAACTGATACTTTTGTGAATTATAAAATTAATATATAAATCTTTTTATAACCCATATCTGTTCTTACCTTATCAAACAATTTTGAAACAAAAAATAATTATATAACACTAAAATTAAAAATTTCAACAAACCGTCGATAAAACCTACATGTATAGGTTCGAACTAGATCACGTCAGCTCAAATTAAAAATTCCGCCTCAAAATTACTTCATTTGTTCAAAAGATACAATGCCACAGACACACACATACAGACACGTCAAACATAGATCACCCCTCGTTTTCCGTCGGGGGGTTTTAATTTCTAAATGTAAGTAAAATTAAAATTCAAAACTAGTTTTAAACTTTTACTTTTTCCACGTCGAACTGTGGAGGGTTACTTTTAAAGTTCGATTCATGCAATATTGGAAAATGGAATCGAGTAGATATGTCGTTTTAGGTACTCTTGTACACAATACTGGTGAATTTTTAACATTTAGTTTATAGATGTTAAAAATTACATTACATAAACAATAAATTATTTTATCGGATTCGTTAAATTTATTTTTAAACAAATGTTCAAAAGTACCTAAAGTAAAATTAAGTAAACCCATATGTGTGTTTGTCTTTTGTAAAGTTTGGTGCTGGCCAAATATATTGTGTATTATTCCCTTTAGGTAGTTCAATATCTTCAGATAAAGTAAAATACTTACTGTGTGGTGGTCCCATACTTGACATTGGTTAAATACGCCGTGAAAAACGATTGAAAGCCATATTTATAAAAGAAGATGAAGTACCTAAAGTAACATACGATTCCAATTTCCAATTCGCATGATATCGAGAGTCAAAAGTAACCCCACTGAACTCAACTATTTAAAATTATTTGTATCATGTGTATTGAACTCAATTATTTTGTTTGGTTTATCACTACAATCTCGTGTAAGTTTGATTAAGTTTAGGAGATACACGCGACGTAAATTCATTTGCCGTTGCTGCAGTCTGCACCCAATTGTTATGCATCATAACCGGCTTCTGTCTGCATCACTGCAGTTCACGTAATCTCGTTTTACCTACTTTCTGTTCTAGATAGGCTCGGAGCGTTGTATTATTAAACAGAGACTAAAGTTGCTCCAAAGTTTAAGTCAATATTAAAGCTTTTTCGTCTATGTATTACAGGTTAGGTTAGGGAGAGTATTGTTTTGTAGCCAACAGTAAAGATGGAGAATACAAAGTCGATTGGGTTCGATTCTCGTGCAACGTTTAAACAGTGAACCTATTTTACTTTTATGTTAATCCATCATATGTCAAATCCCTTAATACTACTAATTAGAGTCTAAATCAAAATCCTAAAATAAAAATAGTTACGTTACTTAAAACCGACTTCAAAACTAAATAGTGAAAAATAATAAAGATTTAATATTAATTATAATATACTATTACTTATATGTGCTCTTTACTAACAGATTTGAAGTCGGTGCCAAGCCCTAAACTAATAATTATATTGTAAGTGTTAAATTGGAGGCCTACCTGCATTTAATTTTCATGGGACCAATTAGGGACTATTCCGCATCAAACAAAAAAAGAATTTACGTGAATGGGTCCAGAAACCTCAGAGAAATCGGTGTACATACATAAAAAAATACTGGCCGAATTGAGAACCTCCTCGTTTTTTTAACTCGGTTAATAATTGAAATTACCAAATTTATGTCGCACAGTTATAAATACAGAAAACAGTAGCAAGCACTGACGTCATTGCTTTAGAACTACTAATCCATGTCGTCGTTAAACTATAGCATCTAGCTAAGGTGACGGTGCCAGTAACAAATGATCTCATACCCCTATGATCTCCTCTGTAGTAGGATTTATTTAGCTATATTATAGTCTATTCTAGTAAGGAGCTCGGCACCAACACGGGGTAAACAAATTGCCGACAAGTATAATCTACTAGCAGTTTCACGCAGCTTCCCCTGCGTAACTTGGCTTCTGCTGCACCGATTCTGATGAAGCAAAACTTGTGTCACCCAGGGATAATGTAGCATTCTAAAGGTGAAGGAATTTTGAAATCGGTCCAGTAGTTTCGGAGCCTATTCTTTTTAAACAAACAAATAAAAACTCAATCGCTTGTTTGAGTGAGTGTGGCGTTTTCGAACGTTTGTCGGAGGTTTTGCTCCTATATTGAGGTTAAAGGTTTCCCCATGTTGGTCCGGGCTCTTTTGCAGAAAAGATCAACTGCCTTCCTCCCAGGCAGCTCGTAAAAGGCGAGCATAGGCTTACCGTCACTAACACCCTGACATCTGACTAGGTAGCAGAGTTTCGTAACGACTCACCCGCACTGGTACCACCGCCTTACCTATTCTTGCCGCAATAACGTATTCCGGATTAGAGGGTAAGGTAGCCTTTAAACTTACTTTTGCTCGAGGCCTAATCCCGGCCTGGGGTTGGCAACGCACCAATACCACCTTCGGTGTCTTTAGGCGGCGTGAATTTCTTATCATCAGGAAATATCATAAAAAAAACCTTCCAATATCATAAAAAAACTTAAAAAAATTAGAACAATTAATACAGACGGTAGTAACATTAAGTACAAAAGAGCAATTAGGACCTTCCACATAAAGCTTGAAATTGGTCATAAAATGTTAATGTACTTTTAAAAAAGTAAATACTCGGGGATTTCCATTAGGGCCGCTCTTAAACGTAAACGTTAATCGCTCTTATCTAGATAGCTAATTACTAGTGGTCGCCCATTGGTCGAAATTCGGTCATAAAAAAATATCTTGTTGATAAGAACGCCATCTTCATTTCTCAAGCCCAACTACTTTGTTTCCAAACTTATTAGTGCGCCATCTGTGATCTTATAATGTTATCATCAATATATTTTGTTTGTGAGTGTGTCGAATGAATGGTAGTGTGGGTAATGTTTTATTTATTGATTTAATGTACTTTATAAGCATTATTATTGAAAAATATTAGCGTTCTGCACTTCTCCTACATATAAACTATAAGTGTGCCAAATTTTATGATCCTGCGTCCACGCAATTTTCGCAAAAAAGGGTCCGAAGTTGCCAGTACGTTTTTTTACTTTTTACTAACGGATTTCGATAATAATTTCTCGTAGTTTTTTTTTTTTCATTCTGACGTGGTGCTTCATAAATTTGAGCAATATCGAACAAGTGTGGTTTTAAAAAAAGTATCTTCACGCCCATATCCCCGAAGAGATAGGCATAAGAATGTATCCAGCAGGATTTTTTAAGATGAGGGACGGAATCGAAAAAAGTAATTTTCACGACCACAATTATAGGCAGATGCCTAACCTGGACACCCACGACTAGCCGAAGACACTAAGTCCCACAATGTGATAGGTGGCGCAAGCCTATCGCCAACCGGGCACATATCTAATCCCGAGCAACAGTATTTTATTAGAAAATGTGAAAAACCACTGTATTTACGTCGTTCCCTTGAATTATAAATCATTATATTAGCATTAATTCTTTAACGCGAAAATTGTTTTTAGAACGGTTTCTTTAAAGATTATCCTTTTACATAAACTTTGAAGGTCCGAAAACAAGACGTCAATACTTCGTATGAATATGGCAAGACGTCATATGGTAAGAAAAAAATAAAACCCGAAGTTTTTTTGTAATCCTTTTAAATATGTATTCGAAATAAAAATAATATAAAATATGCCAATTTTCTAATAAAAAAAAATGTTGGTCGGGATTGGAAATGTGCCCGGTTGGCGATAGGCTTGCCACCTACCACATTGTGGGACTTAGTGTCTTCGGCTAGTCGTAAGTGCCCTGGTTGTGCCTCTGCCTCTCTTTGGGGATATGGGCGTGAAGATACTTTTAAAAAATGCGATGCAGCCTTGTGTAGGTTTAACAAAAAAAGTTTACATAACAAAACATTTTTGTTCAATTTAAATCGGTTATTACCTTGACGTTTTATTCTGTGGATTGGTAAGGCTTCCTAATGCGCATCGGAGTTTAGACTCAGTACTATAGTTCTAGAAATCACATTTGTATGTTTTCATACGTTTTGATGTTTATTTTCTAGTTTATGTTACACTAGCTGCTCCGTCGAACTTCGTTCCACCCGTTCAGTTTGTATGAAAAATTAAACCGTTGTTTTTCCTAGTTTCCTATCAGTCGAACAGGATAAAAACTATTCTATGTCTGTCATCTAATTCTAAACTACCTCCCTAACAAATTTCAGCCAAAACGATGCAGCAGTTTTTGAGCTATAAATAGTGTAACTAACACGACTTTCCTTTCTGTACAATAATGATTATATTAAAAGACAGAGTTTGTCGCGTAATTGTTATGCCTTCGGCCTTCTTTTTCTATTTTTATGTAATTTTTCCTCTAATTGTTGATATCTCTTAATGACCTTGTTGTATTTGATACTAATTTTTGATTGGATAATTCCTGCATTTGTTTCCGTAGTATTTCCGAAAAACATCAAATACTATGTGCCATATGTCTACGAACGTATCTTATATTTACTTCGCTAGGTCAGTAGCCCTTTCTTCTTCTTTCATATATTAGTGTACAGGTAACTTTATTTTAAATATGTTTAAATTTAATTTTGTTTCGCATTTCGTGTGTTGCTTACGATACCATAATATGTTATGTAAATCTATATGTTAGTACGTGATGCCAAAACTTTGGACCCCTTTTTACGAAAATTGCCCAGACTCCTAAAATTTGGCACACATATAGTTTATGTGTAGAAGTGCAGAACGTTAATATTTTTCAATAATAATGCTTATAAAGTACATTAAATCAATAAATTAAACATTACCCACACTACCATGCATTTGACACGCACAAACAAATGTATTGATGTTGACGATAAAAGATGACAGATCGCGCACTAAAAAGTTTAGAAACGAAGTACTTGATCTTAAGAAATGAAGACGGCGTTCTTATCAACAAGATGTTAAAATTTATTATAGTCGAATTTCGACCAATGGGCGACCACTAGTTATAATTATTTTCTCCGTTAATGGTTTTTAGTGTTCATCAAAGTCTTAACATCTTAGTATTATAGTAATTTGGAAGTGTTTATTAGTTTTTATATTCGCAACTTATTTTCGCTAGACACGTGAGAATATTACATAATAATGCATACATTAGTTATATGCGTATTTTATGAAAGTGAAGGAACAATGCACAACGTGGAGCCAAATATCCTCAGGTATAACGAAAGTGAAATGTTTTGAGTCGTTCGTGTTATTATTTAAATTTGGAAGAAACTTAATTTTAATGGCAATTCGATGTCAAAATCTAAACTAATATTTTTTTTCAAATGTTCTTCGCAATGTAACATGACTTTTTTTATGTAGTCTAGTTTATCTTAACTAAAGTATTCCTTATCAATCTACGAGTATCAATCATGTCTATTTGCTTTTAGCAGGGTATACGTTTAAAGGTCTTACAATAATTATTAACATTACTCCTACTATGCCGATTAATTAGCATACAAATTATTCTTAGCAATTATCTTATTATTGTCTTTTATTGTTTTAATAACTCTAAAATGAGTCACAGCGCACTGAGACCTTTCTTATTTGTCTCGACCTTTCAAGATGCAAAAGGAAATAAGCGTTTTACTAATTACGATTCATTCTAAGTATAACATCATTTTTGTCTACCCCCATTTAACTAATTTCTACAATTTCTTATCATTTTATTGTTCTCACCTGAATTAAAATGTGGGTCGCCTATTTTTTCGGTAATGTGATGCCATACAAGTGATATTTCCAAAAAGAGACATTTGAGTATTTGGAATGCACGGAATTTGAACTGCGAAGGAGTGTTCGAAACTTCGAAACTTGAATTTCAAAACTTACATGGTTTTTGAAATTCAAGTTTTAAAGCACTGTCTTTTTAAAACTGCTCTGCCTGAGTTGAATAACGATGCGATATTTACTTTATAGAACCCATGAAAGCCCTAAATTATTTAAATATAATCAAGTAAGTGCTGTCATGCCCACATTCCCGAAGTGGTAGGCAGAGGCACACTTAGTCCCACAATATGATAATTGGTAAGTCTATTAACCAACCGGGCGTATTTGAAATCTCGAGCAATATTTTCCACACAAACTACATTTTCTTTTTCGGAATCGAACCCGGGACCTCGTGGTATCAAGTCCAACACCTGGACTGCTTGACTACAGAGGCGATTTTTAAGCATTCCCAAAAATATGACAAACCGTCACTTTCTGTGTTCACTCGGACTTGTTAAAATTAACCTATAGACAGGTTTACCATTTTCATAGTTTTATTCTAATTTGATGCTTTCCGCATAACATCTCTTCTTTAACTCCCATCGAAAAAAGACGTGATGAAGATAGTTTTTAGCTAGTTTACAGATAGGTTTAGCCGAGTGTATATATATTTTAATTTTAATAATATCACGTATTAGAGCACTGTTGTGCAATATAGCTTTGACTGTATTTTCTTATAATAAGGAAGCCAGGAAGAGATCGCAGATTCGACGTCAAGGCCGCTTTTAATTAGTATTTATTTTTAGTTTATTTTGTATTTCTTTGTATTTGGTACACAATAAATAGTTTTTTTATGACTAAAGTAGATATACCTATTATATTATGTATACGTAGTAACATTATTACTTTTCCAAGAACGTAGGTGATGTAAATGGGATCATTTTTTTTGTAATATGTTTATGACGTGATGTTACGTCTAAAGAAATGGTGACGTCAACTGTTGATTGTGTGATCAAACGGGGAACAAGCACACGGCTCTTCCATGTCTCTGGTAAGAGACAATCGTGGCCTCTAGACATTTATTTTGTCGCCTCTGTGGTCTAGCGGTCGCCTCTGTGGTCTAGCGGTTCAGGTGTTGGACTTGACTGCAAGAGATCCCGGGTTCGAATTCCGGGTCGGGCAACTTAATTTGGTTTTTCCAATTTTCTAATATAAAAATGTTGCCCGGTATTGGATATGTGCGCGGTTGGCGATAGGCTTGCCACCTATCACATTGTGGGATTATCTTCGGCTGGTCGTGGGTGCCCTGGTTGTGCCTCTTCTTACCTCTTCAGGGATATGGTCGTGAAGATACTTTAGACATCTATCTAGATATCTATACTTTAAGTGTACCGGATACCCCACCCTCCTTGCCGTAACATGACAGAGTCATTATGGCGGCAGGAATAGGTATGATGGATATCTACCCGGGAAAGTTGCAGCACAGTTTTATACCACAAGCAGCAAGTACCAGTGCTCGTTTTTTACGAGCTGCCTGGCAGTGAGGTATATAGTTTATTCTACTCAGCAGATACGGACCAACACATGGAAAATTACCTATTTAGTCTATGCTCGCCTGTAACCCGTCCGATGATTTATCTTACTCAAGGGACCTGACCAACATAAAATGGTCACTTAACGATTAACGCATTTATAAATTCTAGTGGTCGCCCCATTGGTCAAAATTCGACCATAATAAATTTTAATAACTCGTTGATAAGTATACCATCTTCATTTCTCTAGAGTCTAGACCAACTACTTTAAACTGTATGGTGCGCCATGTGTGATCTTTTATCGTTATCATCAATATGTTTGTTTGTGTGTGTCAAATGCATGGTAGTGTGGGTAATGTTTTATTTATTGATTTAATGTACTTTATAAGCATTCTTATTGAAAAAGTGCGCCAAATTTTATGCTCTTGCGTCAGCACAATTTTCGTTTTGGCATCACGTATTAATATATAGATGTGTATCTTCAACACCTCCGCGACTCCACAATTTGCATCGAGATATCAACAGGCTAGCCACGTTTACGATTCCTGTGTCGAAATAAAGGCAATTCTGATTTGTTCCTGTTCCGCAAATAAAATGCGTCTATATTTGTACATTTTACGAGCCTCGAGTCTGCATCTTGAATACTCTTATGTGGATCTCATAAAGTGAGTCTCGATTGGAATTGTAATAGCCTTCGTTAATACCTCTCGATTTCCAGAAC
>NJDD01000543.1:976709-987493 GCA_002245505.1 Calephelis nemesis
CCAAGTGCCAGTAATGAGAAGTGTCATGCTAAAATAAAATAACCTTTCTGAACTCATCTACGTGTTTAACCGTCATGTATATTTAATGGTTGCATGTCGGAGCGGATTGATGCTGTAAACACATAGAAAACGCAACTAGCGATAATTGATAACCCTGAAGAAGTGGTAATTAGCCTAATTAATAGGATGGAAATGTTTGTGTAGGTTTTCAAAACATGCCCTTATTTACTTCGTAAAGGAGGATTTTTTAAATCGACTATTTTTTTTTTGTTTCGCGTTAACTTCGCGAATCGTGGTGATGATTTATGATAAAGATGATTCCTTTGTCGAAAGGTAGATCATAATACTCAGGCGGTCCTATAAAAAAAATGATTTGATCTGACCAATGGTTTTTGAGTTATTTTAAATAACGTAGTTATTATAATTTTTTTGTAGATTGAATTATTATAATATAGTTTTTTTTTTATGATATTGGAAGGCAAAGAAGCAGACGGATTTCCTGATGGTAAGAAATTTTGCCGCCTACAGACACCAAAGGTGGTAATGGTGCGTTGCCAACCTGAGGCCGGGATGTTAGGCCTTGAGCAAAAGTAATTTTACCGGCTACCTTACCCTCCGAACCTGAACACGTTATGACGTTATGGCAGCAGGAATAGGTAAGGCGGTGGTACCAATCCGGGTGAGTCGCTGCAAAGTCGGTGGTAGTGACAGTAAGCCTTTGCTCGCCTTTTACGAGCTGCCTGGCAGGAATGCAAACGGTATATTCGTCAAAGGAGCGCGGACCAACACGGGGATGTATGTTTCAACAATGATGTATTTAGTTACGCAAAGCTCACGTAACAATGTTAAAAATCCAGTTTTTTTAATACATTGTCTTTTTTTTATTATATGTTAATTTTGGAGCCATCACAGAAATGATTATTTTCTCTCTGATGCTAGTAGGTGACCTACATAATTTAAGTCTTTTTTACGTGATTTTGCTTAGTTAAATTCTTCAATAAAAAAAATGCTTATAATATTTTCCTCTCTGTGACCTATCGGTTCGGCATCGGAATTGATTTCTAGAGGTCCCGGTTTCGATCCCCGGGTCGGGCAACAAAAGATAGAGAATATGTATTTTCAATTTTCTTATAAAAATAACATTGATTGGGATTGGAGATGTTATTATGACCGGGTGGAGATAGCATTGCCACCTATCACATGGTGGGAATGAAGTGTCTTTGGCTGCTCGTGAGTGCCCTGGTTGCGCGTCTGCCTACCTTTTCGATATAGGCGTAAAGATACTTTACTTTTAATATTTGAAAAATATAGCTGTTGAGTAAAAAATAAATAAAAGGTGAATAGATTGTATTCATTATTGTATTACTTCACAATAACAATCGCTGTTGCAATACATATGTTTATAACTGTTATACAATAATATGAATATGTATTAGATTCCGAAAGTAAATATAAATAATATTACTTGTGCAGTTAAATATCAAGCCTATTATTGTTTTTAATGAAACCTCTCTTTTTTAAGACCGATTTACAAAATGTTATAAACAGTGTTCAAACTTAGTCCTTTATTCATATTGGTTACGGTGTAAAGTCCTACAGGTGGGACCCGAGTTTTGGGGACTTTTTGAAGATGGGTCGTTGTCCATTATGACTTTGGGAATCACCGCTATATATAGGTACAGAAAAAAATGTCACAAGACAACAAAGAATGCACAGCACTCCGAATGGTAAGAGAAGAGTGTGTCCTAGAAACACTATACATACATAAATAATGTCACAAGACAACAAAGAACACACGACTTTCTTGATGATGAGAGAAGAATGTGCCCTACAAACGCAATAGATACATAAAAAATGTTACAAGGCATAATCAATGTTACAAGACAGCAAAGAACACTCGGCTCTGCAGATAGTGAAAGAAGAGTGTGTCCTAAAAACTCTATTTAGATACATAAAAAATGTCACAAGACAACGAAGAACACACAGCTCTTCTGATGGTAACAGAAAACTGTGTCCTAGAAACATTATAGATTCATAAAAAAATGACACAAGACATCGAAGAATACACGGCTCTCCTGATGGTTAAAGAAGAGTGTGTCTTAGAAACACTACAAATGTTATAGATGCGCTGTTGTCTTGTGACCTAATGTGCAAGTCTACTAGTTTCCTTGGCGGGCTACCTTGTCTTCTAGTCTGGAACATGATTGTCCTTATGGCGGCAGTGTCAGTGCTGACTGCTGGATAGCATTCTAAGTGTTGTCAGGATTTGCTTCGTATACCTATAGTTCTTACAAAAAGGGAGTCAGATGGTCTGTTCTCACAGGGGACTCAGAACACGGAGAAAATTATGATAAAGCGAAAAGATGTACAGCCTGTTTTAGCTCATTCATTTGTTTTCTTTGACTGACGCAACGAGTATTAGTTTCAAGATATCACGTGCTGTGAATATAGAGTGCGTAGGGATTCAGTTACGTTTCCTCTTTGTTGTGTTTCTTTTGTCGAGAATGTAGTCTAGCAATGTGATTGTAATGAAACATATATTCATGAAATGTACTGCTATCTCCACCGCATTTAACTGTACTGAGACTACGTTGCAGTTTAATAGAATATATTTGTAGAATGCTTGTTCAAAAATAATATTTTAAACTGTTAATCGTATTTTTAACTTCTTAATTGCATTTTGTTAAACCTATTCTTGAAATGGCAGAGCTGAGCTACCTACCTTATATCGAGCTTAAAGCTTAAAGGCAATAGAACAATACTTTTGGATTAAGATTTTTTTTGGTAGAGTAGGGTTTTTGAAATGCCTGTTTTTTTACGTAAACAAACAAAACATTGAAATTAATTACATTTACATATTAATCATATTAATCAATCGATAAAGTAACATTTATTTAAGCGCTAAGAATGTTATGATATAACGACTTTGGTGGTTCTATAGTTCTGTGACTTGCGTCATAAAAATGTTCCACTTTTGGCGGCAGTTCACAAGATTCTGCTAGACTATCCTATTAGCCTCGCGTACTCCCAAGATCTACTCAGAGTTAATTAAATTTAGCGCTAGCAAAATCTGCTGGCGCTGGTGTTACCTAATATACAGTTTACTACTATACCCTTAGAAATGGTACATGATATTGAAGAACATTGATGACATAGCGGCAAGGATAGGCGAGGCGAAGGCACCATGTCGGGCGTAGCGATACTAGAATATACCAATATCCAACCATTTTAATTACTAAGATTATTCCTTTGGAGGACGGTAGCTTCCTCACATTTCTTTATCATTTTAGAGTCAGTAGTTTTGTGTAGTTAGCTTCATGACGTGTTCCGGTTCGGAGGGCAAGGTAGCCGGTAAACTTATTTTACTCGAGGCCTAACATCCCGGCCTCAGGTTGGCAACGCACCATTACCACCTTTGGTGACTCTAGGCGGCGTGAATTTCTTAACATCAGGAAATTCGTCTGCTTGTTTGCCTTCCAATATCATAAAAAAAGATAGGAATTTCGCCTTTTTCAGATCCATCCTTTTGTCGTGTTTATTCCGCGTGTTGTATTTGCTTTCTTCGTTTCAGTTACGGCTGTTATCATTGTTGTTTTTTGTGTCAATGATATGAATGATAGCTTATCACTGAATAATATTTCCTTAACCGTCTAGAACGTGCTATCACTGTTTTAAATTCTGTTATTAGAATATCAGTGATAAAGCGATTACGTATAATCTGAGGCTTACGTTCAAATCTGTCACTAACACAGTGACCTCTGAATAGTTGATAGAGTTCTGGATCTACTTGCCGAAATTGGTACTTTGTGAAACTAACTAACTTCATAGCGTCAATGCTTACTAATTAACCGATTTAGACAAAGGAGGAGGTTATATGTTTGACTCCTTTTTTTATGTATTAAGGTCACACACACGTCAACTCGGTAAGGGATCGCCACCTTTCGCCTCGCCGTCAACCAGGGGTCAACTTTTTTTTTTGAATGGCTAATTGTTGCTAATCTCGCGATTCTATGCAACTTCACCGAGCTTTAAGGGGTCAACATAACGTAAGCACGTAACCAAACAGTATCAGTAGCTCCTGTATATCAACTCGGCTACGGCTAAACTGATTTAAAAAAAAAACTTTTTTATATAAATAAATATCCAGCCATATTACTAACATTAGACAAAAAGGAGGAAGTTATATGTTTGATTTTTTTTTATTGTATAGTCATCGGTTTCTCGGTAATTTCTAGAAAACCTTTTTTTTTTAAAGAGCGCGTTGGAGGTGGTTACGATGGCTCCAAATCTGTTCTAATATTGAATTTCCATGGAAATCGAGGAAAATACTTAATTTTTGTGTAACGTTGGTTTACTTTTTGAAACCGAAGTTGTTTTTTTACACTTTTGCAGTATTGTGTTTAGATTTGAATTGCACTTAAAATTCTCCCACATTTCATTAACTTCGCGTCTGTTATATTTGGTATCTGAAATCATCAAATAAACAAAGAACTTTTATCATAACAACCTCATTTCAGGGAATCATAAAAAGACGAGATTATGTTTTGTTTATATGTCTTGAAAACCCAAAAACAATATACTGACACAAAACCCCGTGTTGGTCCGGGCTCCTTTGTAGAATAGACCATCTGCCCTCCTGCCAGGCAGCTCGTAAAAGGCGAGCATAGGCTTACCATCACTAACACCTTGACATCTTCTGACTTGGTGGTAGAGTTTCGCAGCGACTCACCCGGATTGGTACCACCGTCTTACCTATTCCTGCCGCCATAACATCATGACGTGTTCCGGTTCGGAGGGTAAGGTAGCCGGTAAACTTACATTTGCTCGAGGCCTAACATCCCGGCCTTTGGTTGGAAACGCACCATTACCACCTAACTAACCTAACCTAACCTAACATCCCGGCCTTTGGTTGGAAACGCACCATTACCACCTTCGGTGTCTCTAGACGGCGAGAATTTCTTACCATCAGGAAATCCGTCTGCTTGTTTGCCTTCCAATGTCATAAAAAAAGAGACTTTGGCTAGATGACAAGATAAATTGAAATGATTTAGGTTTGTGCCAAAATAAGGAAAACCCGTTAAGTGCCGTTCCGGTGATAAAAATTTGTTTATTGACAAGTTGATTCAAGTTTATTGACAGGAAAAAGTATTATCGTACTGGCAGAAGTTTGATAATATTTGTTTTTATAGCTTCCATTATATGCCGATACAGATATTTTTATTATGCCAGAGCAAAGTGTAAAGGGCAAGCCGTGTACATGCAATTTTAAGTACTCTATGGAAAGTTTTCATTCTCGTGGATTAAAGTAATTTTGAAAATAAATCAGGGCTGTTGAAATACAAGTTCACCTTATGGGCGAGATTCCTTTATTTCTTTATGTTTTTTTTTTATGATAATGAAAGGCAAATAAGCAGACGGATTTCCTGATGTTAAGAAATTCACGCCGCCTAGAGTCACCAAAGGTGGTAATGGTGCGTTGCCAACCTGAGGCCGGGATGTTAGGCCTCGAGTAAAATAAGTTTACCGGCTACCTTGCCCTCCGAACCGGAACACGTCCATGGCAAGCATTGGACGCTATGGTGGTAGTAATAGGTAAGGCGGTGGTACCAATCTGGGCGAGTCACTGCGAAATTCTACCACCTAGTGAGATATCACGTTGTTAGTGACGGTAAGCCTGTGCTCGCCTTTTACGGGCTGCGTGGCAGGAAGGCTATGATGGTATGATGGAAGATGGTCTATTCTGCAAAGGAGCCCGGACCAACACCGCCAACCGGGGATAAATATATAACTTTCAATTTACGTGTACGTAACATTTTCCGTAGAATACATTGTGTCTGAAGGTACACAACTTGCCCCTATAACAATTCTTGTTTTCTTAGATTGTGCTAATATAAAAAAAAATCAAACACGCCGGATTAGAAAACACCCCTCGAGGGGTTTGATTTTGGAAATATAGGTAGGTACAGTAGCAAGTACTATTTAAATTATGCGCTTCGGCTATATTTCTCAAGCTTCGGAAATCCGAATGTATTTTAAAGATCTATATAGAGTTGGTATTACATAATAAATCATTTCGCTTGAATTTAGATTAGGTCAGCCAATTTAAATATAAAATGTAAAAAGAGTAAAAAAGTGTGAAACCGAAGCGCATAATTTAAATAGTAGTAGGTACCGTACCTGTATCATGTACTTTCTTTCAAATGGCTCATTTGCATCTTTGTCTCCTGTTCTATAAAATGTTTGCGTCACAACGGTAAGATTATGTTAATATTAGTGAATTGCATAATGACGTCAGTAATCTGAATTGTTAATGGTGATAAGGGTAAAAGTTGCTCGTTCAATGTCAACTCATTTGAAACAATTGCTTGTTTGTATTCAATGTTGCTACATCGTTAAACAAATGTATCTAGGCTGCGCCCGTGACATTGCCCGCCATCTAGTTTATTATAACTGAGGCGTAGGTTTGTATAATTACGACATCTGTAGCTCGAGTGGGAGTTTTTGTAAGGATTTTCCACGGTAATATTAATGCAGAACAACTAAAAACCGAATTAAATTGTAATATTGTTCTTGTGAGTAGGTAAACGAAGCTCAGGAGTTTTCTCCATTTCCAGTAAAAAAAAAAACAATTCAAAAGTGACTAAGAAATCGACTAACATCTAATCATCGAAAGTATTGTCTTCTTTTTTCAAATCAGTTAAAAATGAAGCAATGTCAACAATAGTTCTCCCTTTACTTTTTAAATTTTGATACTTTTAATCGTAAATGCGGTAAAGAAGTAAATCCTTGCGAAAACTTCCGAATTCCGGGTTTCATCTCGAAGGTTGTTTATTCTCGAATATATACCAATTTCAAATAAAAGATCTGCGTGTTATATTTTCTTAAGTAAGTATGAATACTTTTTTATAATGTTTGTTATACTTACATTTTTTCTTACGTTGATACCTACTGACAGCAATTAATGGGATAAGAGAATAGTTAGCTCCCTCCCCCCTCTCTCTTAGAAAGAGAGACGGACAAAAAAACATGTGCATGCCGCACACCTTACGATAGCTTACTATAGCAAAAAGTGTCGTTACAAATTTTCGTGAGAATTTTTTCCGTGTAGCCCCCTTTCACAACGCTTGATTTATATTTCCAAAAATTTTATCTATATTTACAACAATTCGCGAGGTGAAGAAGTTGTCTATCTGGTTGTTTAACAATTTTGGTGTCCATAAGTTTGGAACTGCATAAATATTGGACTAGCGATTTGCCGAGCACTTTTGTCTTATTTTAGTAGAAGTCATTATATATTCGTTTTGAAGTAACCTACGGTCGTTGACCACGAATCGACAAGGGCAAGACGGTCAAAGGAATAATATTATTAGCACCTATGTGATGATAAAAATATCTAAAAATAACTACTGAGTGATATGTATTTAGTGGGAAATAAAATATTATACATCTTTAAATCTTTATGCATCTGTCCTTATATTTATCTATGCATACCTACATTTTAAATAATAAAAAATATGTGTTTGTTCATTGAAAAGTTTATAAATATTTATTCTCAAAAAAGACATGAGAATTTGGAGAATAGTGAGTATTTACATGTTCGTCTAAGTATAGCTTACCTACTCAAAGTATTTCTTTATTTGTTTAGTAATTGTGGATAATATATTCAGCTATTTCAGTTCTAAATGCATTAAATGGCTGTCCATTTTTAATGTGTATAGAGTTTACTTTACCATACGAAGTGCGGACTTTTTGCAGTGCAGGGAAGCTTGCACATATACCTACAAATTTACAGGAGCAAAAAATTTAGCACATTTATAGTTTATGTGTAGGAGAAGTGCAGAACGCTAATATTTTTCAAAAATAATGCATATAAAGTACATTAAATCAATAAATAAAACATTACAAACACTACATTACATTTGACACATACAAACAATTATATTGATGTTGACGATAAAAGATCACAGATGGCGCACTAACTATTTAGGAAACAAAGTACATAGTTGGTCTTTAGAAGATGGCGTTCTTATCAACAAGATATTAAAATTTGTATATTAAAATATTAAAATGGTTGAATTTTGACCAATGAGCGACCACTAGTTAACATAATAATTGGGATGTTTTCTAGACTTCTGGATACTCCTAGCAAGAATGGAAATCGAAATCAATTAGAAAGTCTCGTACTCGTCACTAAGTCGCGTCGTACGATTTGGTAGGCTTAGGGTTCTCAACCGTCCCGGAGTGTCCGTGAGACTCCGGTAATAATGGCTTACCTCCCGAGATCAATAATAATATCTCCGGTATTTTTCTAAATCGAACTTAGTAATATAAATTAACAAAATCAAATCTTTCGCAAACGTTTATGAATATATACTTCGACTTTTCATCTAAAATCTTTTACAACAGCTATAAATATAAGATGCCGCATAAAAAAAAAATATGTAAAAATAAATTTATTAATAAAAATCAATATTTACACAAATTTTCTGTCGAAACTCCATTTCTGCCCTCGATTGGTTAAAATTCTCCCGGGTATGTTCATTTGAGAGTTGGCAACCCTAGATAGGCTCCATAAATTTGTGCAGGTTCGCATAGTTCGACATTTTTCCAAACTGAATTCTGTAATAAAATTCCGAATGTGTGTTCTATTTGTACGAATTCGCGGCATTCGAAACTTTTCTAAACGGAATTCTGTAGTTAAATTCCGAATGTATGTGCCGGGGCTAAATGATGTATATTTTACCTTGTGTGCAATGTTTGTATTGGCATGATGATTTCGCAAATAATAATAAAACAAATATTGCGCAAAATTCTATTGACACGTAGCGAGGACACCACAGATTATAGAGATAAAATGTCTGAAGCGTAAAATGTTGTTGTTTTTTATCAACTGAAATGCTCTTTGTTATTAGTTGCAATTTATTTATGTATGACAAATGACAATGTTTTTCTCTTTCTTATCTTGTAATGTTTTTTTGTTTATTTTGTTATCGTAATAAAAATGTGTGAATAAAAATAAATATCGAACTAAGCTGTGAAGAAATATAAAATACTAGCTGCCCCAGCGAACTTCGTCCCGCCAACACTCGGATAAAAATCTTTTAAGATGGACCAAACTACAGATATATGTGAAATTTTATCGAAATCGGTTCAGTAGTTTTGGAGTTTATTGGCAACATACATCGTGACACAAGATTTTTTTATATATAAGATATTATTTAAAATATTTTTAATAGGATAACAGAGTGACTAAGCAGATCGCTCCCCTGTTGGTAAGAGTCAACCTTGGCTCTACTGTAGATGATATTTTTATAAATTTTAAAGACAGAAAAAAGTTGTCACCAGATAGGACTTTTCACCTGTACCCTTTCGTCTGAATGCTTTAACCGTTTGAGCTACTAAGGATCGATATCCTGTTGCGAAATTTTTAGTTACTTACTATCTTTATCATTTACGCGGGCGGTTATGTCCTATAGATAAACAGTTCTGAGTACCTACTAAATGGCCATAACTTTCGTTTTTTAGAGGTATGTTTGTTTAAGCACATGCCCTGTGCTTGGGTTAAACTACTATAAATTTTGAAGAAAGAAAAAAATCTTTGAATTTTAAAGAAATTTAACTCAAGCACAAGGTAAGTGCTAAGATAAAAATATCTTGATGATGCCGCTTTCTTGTGCCAGGCCTATCCAGGTCCAGAATTAGTAAAGCGGGGAATCCCAACTCGGGAAAGTTGCTGCACAGAACTCTACCACCAGTGTTTGTGAAGAACCATTTAACCTTTATTCGCCATTTACGTGGCTCCTGGCAGACAGAACTCGGAACCAATACGGGGAAAAACATATGTGTCCTGTAGGGTATTGTTGCGGGATCAAAACGTTAAGGTTTACTGCCTCAGTTTGGGAAAACTTGTTCAGTTCGTCTAGTCCTATTGTCTTGTGAGAATCAAGGTTACCCGCTTTTTACTGCGTGGCCTTCATTAGATCTTTGGTACTTCAATTTCTAGATTAATTACATTTTTGTGGGACAATAAGTTTTACTTTCGGAAAACGGTGATGGGAGAAATTACCATTTGTTATTATTGTTGGAAGCAAGTCAATTTAAGTTAATAGTAAGTTTAATATTTTCCATCGTCGGCGCTTGGTAAAACTTCCAAACTTTAAACAAAACAATCGTATAATTAGTAAATTATGAATGATAAGTAAAACAGTACTAGTGTTTCTTCATTTAAAAACATGAATAAGTTAATAGTGATGAAACTTTTTAAAAAGTCGTTGTTGGATCGTGCTGTAAAAAGGTTATTTGTGGCTATAGGTTTTTTTTAATTTAGTAAACTTTGAAGGAATGTCGGCTAATATATAAATAAATACGTAAAAGCCTGATAATTTCTGATGATAATGCTGAATGGAAGTATTTTCTTAACTTTTTTCTAACTATATATTTATAAGCTATCGATATAACATTAAGTTACATGGCAACAATGGCAATGCAGGTGAGCAATATCATGATACATTAGTTGTTGCCCCGACTTCGTACACATGTTGAAGTGTCTCTTCGTGTAGGTATACATGTGATGAGAAGATTTTCCCATTGCAAAATGTATCCTAAATGTTAATCACAATCCTATTTTATGTTTTTTTGTGTTTGCTACTCGAATACTCCAACAATCATGAATGGATTTTGTTGTTTTGTTGAAAGTATTTTCTCAAAAATTCTATCAAAATTTGATCAAGATCCTGCTATTCCTTTTAAGTAATACTTAGCCGTATTTTTGATTACTTAAAGCC
>NJDD01000543.1:987877-999081 GCA_002245505.1 Calephelis nemesis
TCTTATATAGGTAATCTTATCAGGCTCATCATCACTAATACCATGACATCTGACTAGGTGGTAGAGTTTCGCAGCGACTCGCCCGGATTGGTACCACCGCCTTACCTATTCCTGCCGCCATAACGTCATGACGTGTTCCGGTTCGGAGGGTAAGGTAGCCGGTAAACTTACTTTTGCTCGAAGTCTAATGTCCCGGCCTCAGGTTGGCAACGCACCATTACCACCGTTGGTGTCTCTAGGCGGCTTTATTTTCTTACCATCAGGAAATCCGTCTGCTTGTTTGCCTTCATAAATCATAAAAAAACCTATAGTAAGCCCTATCTCAAACTGTAGATAGGATTGTAAAATTGGCCACTAGATGAAACACTATAGCAAATGTAGTGGATTTTTGCAGACTTACTGTCATTCAAATATTTTGTATCGTGATCTCGTCCTCGACCGATTACCCACTTGTTGCTTGTGATGGATTTGTCACCATTATCAGATTCAAACATATTTGTCTACTCGCCTTATCCAAGGCATTTGTTTCATAATCTGAAGAATGTTCTAGATGTCATCGTTTTGTTATTTGATAACATGAAAGAAAATGCTTTTAGCTGTTCTTATGTTATTTTTATCTTTTGTTTGGCGATTAATTATGTTGGTATTAAATAGATTAGGGACTTCCCCTCTTTGTCATGAGGACTATCACGTAGTCATAATATAAATAAAATATTTATTAATACAAAGTATATTCGAGAAACAGATACCTCGTTAGTTCTTTAAATAGTAATGAACGAGTATCACATTCAGTTGCTTGTTATTTGTACTTTTAAATTTGAAAGTGAAAAAATACATTTGTCCCGAACTAGACTGTTTATTCAGTCATCTATTTCGAAACTTCTTTCAGATTATCTGAATAGGTACTAGCAGTTTCACGCAGCATCGCCTGCGTAACTTGGCTTCTACTGCACCGATTTTGATGAAACAGAGCCTATGTCACTCAGGGATAATGTAGAAAGATTTTTCTATAGGTGAAAGAATTATTGAAATCGGTCCAGTTGTATAGGAGCCTATTCGTTTCAAATAAACAAACAAAAAATTGAATCTTTCCTCTTTATAATATTAGTTTAGATATAGATTACGTGGCCGGATAACGTAATCTAAATATTATAAGATGTGTGTCAATGCTAAACCGAGGTTAAACTTACGGATCCTATTACTTTATTCCTATTGTTATTGAATAATTTAATGTCACAGTACAGTATCTTCACGCCCATATCCCCGGAGACGTAGGCAGAGGCACAACCAGGGCACCCATGACTTGCTGAAGACACTAAGTCCCACAATGTGATAGGTGGCAGGCCTATCGCCAACTAGGCACATATAATATATAATAATATAATAATAATATTTATTTATTCACTCATCACATAGTTAGTTTTACATAGCTTCTATTTAGTTACTGCATTGAGTTAGAAGGTTACAATTTACATATTCTAACGTTGTGTGAGTCTGGTGCCTGCAGTAGGTGTTTAAAACCCCTGTGTTGCAAGTCACCAGTGCTCCTCCTCCGAGAGAATTAGATCTATATTCGTTAATATAACTATATGCATGTATACAGTAAGTATACATCTAAACATGTATATAAACAATAAGAGCAATTAAATCTTAAAAGTACCTTGAATTAAATTACTAATTTTAATGTATGTGTGTGCGTGTGTGTGTTTGTGTGTTTGTGTGCGTGTGTACGGGTGGGTGTATGTGTGTGTGTGTGTGTGTGTGAGAGAGAGAGAGAGAGAGTGCTGGTTTGCTGAGAGTAAGTGAGTAAGTATTTTTGCTGACGTTTGTTTGTTATTGTCTGTTTGCGTCACAATGTACTATGAGTATGAGTGTGTCTATATTATCTATGGTTTATTCTACTGGTTCTAAGGAAGGATATATTATGTTATGTGTGAGAATATGATTGCATAAGTATAGATATAAGCATCTCCTAAACCTTATGCATTAGGAATATTTCAGTTTTTTGTAGTCTAATGTTTTAAGGAATTTTGCTGTAGTTGATTTACAACAATGTCTATTTAATGGAAATATATTTAGTAAGTCGTTAATTTTATTATAAAGATAAGGCCCTAAGAACGTAAAAAAATTGTGTGAATGAGCTGAACGAAACGTACGGGTTTCACAGACTTTGCCCTTACGGCGCTTTCCTTCGATTATTTTTGGATCATATTGAATTTGGGAATGTTTTTTGAGAATTGTTTGCAAAATAAAAGTTTGTCTTATCGTAAGAACTTCCCATTTTTTATATATCTCAACTGTGGGGAATTTAAAAGGTAGCCCAGCCGCCACTTTCAGAATAGCCCTCTGCCCCCTCTCAACTACCATTAGGTGGGTTTTAGCAGTACCACCCCACGAGGTAATACAATAGTTTATCAATGATTGGCATATTGCATTATACACCATCTTAATAATCCTCTGGCTAGCTGATTTCCGAAGTGACTTAAAAACATAAATGAGTTTCCGTAATCGAGACCCAATATCCAATCCCGAGCAACGTTTTTTTATTAGAAAATTGGAAAACCCAAATTTTCTTTTTGTTGCCCAACCCGGTATTCGAACCCGGGACCTCATGCAGTCAAGTCCAACAACTGAACCGCTAGACCACAGAGGCATTAATTCTATGTTCGAATTCTTAAACAATTCAAGCTCAGAAAAAATGCAGAAATCGATTCGAATTATTTCGTTGGGGACTACATCGCGATATAGCAAATGGTTGAAGACGGATCTTCGTTCATCTTTTCTAACGTTTTACAATAAACTTACTTTTGCTCGAGGCGTAACATCCTGACTTCAGGTTGGCAACGCACCATTACCATATTTGGTGTCTCTAGGCGGCGTGAATTTCTTTCCATCAGGAAATCCGTCTGCTTGTTTGCCTTCCTGTAACATAAAAAAAATTGCGTTCATATTTTTTTAAACCAGAACTATTCAAAGTTTTATACCAAAAATATTTCTTTACAAATTTTACATAAAACAATAGTTTAACATTATTTTTTGATTAAAATACTCCAGTTAGCTATTTTATTAAATATTAAATACTTAAACATAGAAATAATTATGATATTAACCGATTTGACCTCGTTACTGGTAAAAAAATTAAATTAGACAAATAAAATGTGTTTTTTAAGGCGTCATATTTGTAGCAGTGTGAGGGCTATAATTTTTTTGGGCTTGTCTTTAGTTCTACTATTAGCCTTTCAGAGGATATCCATTATTTCCTGGGCACCCTGTATAGTGCTGTTATTACATATAATTAATCATTTCGCTTTAATTTAGATTAGGTCAGCCAATTTAAAATAAAAGTATAAAGTGTAAAAAGAGCAATAAGTGTAAAGCCGAAGCGCATAATTTAAATAGTAGTACTTACTGTAATCTGAATCTGTATTTCGATTGCTTACTGTGAGTGAACAAGAAAAATAAAATATCCGCTTAAAAGTTGATAACTAATTACTCTGGAACTTAATTTTAATGGATAACATTCAAAGTGCTTTAAAAAGTTAAGACAAAAACTCCAAGGACTAAGATAAAAGTTCCGAAAAGTTTTATCTTTATTGGATTCGACGGACGGTTTTTATGAATTTATTGTAAAATTCAGTTTAAAAACTACAAAGGTGTGTGGAAATAACTATCTTTTTATATGGTGAGACAGCGAACACGCAGGAGGGTTTTCTATTAGACGTAATCACCATAGATGGTACAGGTGCGTCGCTGTGCTATGGCTGTTATGTCATGTCTATACCTAGTGCAAGTCTACCGGCTACCCTATCCTCCTGGCCGGATTATGAGTGTCAGTAATAGGTAAGGCATTGGATTGGATTGGACCCCTCACTTGCTGCTATGCTACACAGTACTCAGCCAGCGTTGGTCTCGCTGGTTATGACCTATTTAACCTTCGTTCGCCTTTTATGAGTTGCCTGGTAGGAATGGTCTATTCTACTTAAATATGTTTGCCCGTTTTTATGTTGTCGTGGCTAAACACAATGAAAAAAAATAGACGCCTGTTTAAATAAACTGAAAAAAAAGTATCCTCACGTCCATATCCCAAAAGGAGTAGGCAAAGGCACAACTAGTGCACCAACGAATAGCAGAAGACACTAAGTCCCATAATATGATAGGTGACAAGGTTATTGCAAACCGGGCACATTTCCAATTCCGATTAAAATTTTTTTTACTAGAAAATTGGAAAAAACAAAATTTCTTCTTGTTGGCCGACCCGGGATTCGAACCCGGGATTTAAAGCACTGGACCGTTATACCACAGACCCAATAAACTAAAACTGAACTAAAAGTGTCTAAAATTGACATCCCACCCTAGAATACTAATATCGTTTTTATTCTAATCATCCAAGTAACAGCGTGCTACACGTGGATGACGTGGCAGCACGTTATTATAGACATACATCAAGTTTAGACAATGTTTAGTAAATTAAGTAGTCAATGTTTAATTTTTTTTAAATTTAACGAAAACACTAATGATTTGAATTTATTACGAGGCTGAAGCTGCAAACAAAAGCTAGTTACGTTATTATTTGAACAACACTCGTACTTTTCCACAATGCCGTCGTTTCGCGTGTTCTTTTTTGTATCTGTATATATAAAAGAATTAAAAAAAGTGGTTTTAGTTGCACTAATTACAATCCAAGTACTTTATCCCGCTCGGCTACGAGGAAAACAGGAAAAAAATATTTTTATTTTTTCACATACAAACTGAATGGGTGGAACGAAGTCCGCCGGAGCATCTAGCAATAGACCACCATCAAAATTCCATTCATATTCCTTTTAGACATTTTAGTTGTCTGAATCCTAGCATTCATACGTTGTCAGTTCCAGTAGAAGCGGATGTTTCAATAAAATACGGTGCCGGTCAACAGCCGGCCGACCTTGGCAGGTTCCACGTCACCAGGCCCTCGATCAAACAACAATCGTCTGGTTATTGCGCTGACAGGAATGACAAGTCGCTTGCGATGTGCCAACGATAACGCCCTGCTTCATACTGCTTGTCTGTGAGTAGGGTTACTCTTGATACTCGATTCATGCAATATCGGAAATTTGAATCGAGTTTGTCGTTTTAGGTACTCTCGAACACAATACTGGCGAATTATTAACGTTCAGTTAATAGTATACAATAAACTATATAATCGGATTCGTTGAATTTATTTGTAACTAAATGTTAGGACGTAGGTGGACGACCTTCCACCCGGTGGACTGAAGATCTTGTCAAAGTCGCGGGGAGTCGCTGGACACAAGCGGCTGGTGACCGTGACTTGTGGCGCTCTTTGGGGGAGGCCTATGTCCAGCAGTGGACGTCCTCTAGCTGATGATGAATTTTCTAAAACTAAAATATTCTAAGCGAATCAAAAGCTATGGTCAATTAAATGTGAATTTCAGCTACAATTATAAACTTATACACGTTTATTAAATGTTAATTAAAACATAGAAGGGGGCACTGGCTTCAAACCAGTTCAAACTAGTGCAGGAGCCAAAGCCTAACTAACCTAAATTAGTTTCAATACCTATACTTTTTTGGGACAATACAGATTATCTTATCTTAAAAAAGATAATTTGAAAAATAATTATTGATTTAATTGGTCGATAAAATCAATCAAACTCGATTGATCGACGTTAACTTATCTGAAATTGAAATTTTGTTTAAAATTAGATTTGCACGTGTACGTGTTTAGTTCTAGCTTTCCCGATAAAACCCCGTGTTGGTCCGAGCTCCTTTGTAGAATATACCATCTGCCTTCCTGTGCCAGGCAGCTCATAAAAGGCGAGCATAGGCTTGCCGTCACTAACACCGTGACATCCTACTAGGTGGTAGAGTTTCGCAGCGACTCACCCTGATTGGTACTACCGCCTTACCTATTCCTTCCGCCATAACGTCATGACGTGTTCCGGTTCGGAGGCCTAACAACCCGGCCTCTGGTTGGCAACGCACCATTACCACCTTTGGTGTCTCTAGGCAGCGAGAATTTCTTGCCATCAGGAAATCCGTCTGCTTGTTTGCCTTCCAATGTTATACAAAGAAAAGACCCGTTTAGATAAAGGACAAAAAGTAGCCTTTGCTACTCTTCAACATACTATCTCCATATAAAACAGCCAAGTGCGAGTCGGATTCGCACACCTAGGGTTCCGTAGAAACCTAAATGTATAAGTACATACATACATATCTTCACGCCAAGTCTCTTACGGGGTAGGCAGAGAGTATCGAGTGCCACACCTCACGATCCTGACAAAGCCTGGCTTCCTTCACTTCCCTTTTCATATAAACACGCCAGTTTCGGAGACACTTGACACCATCCTCGGATAATATCTGATTGATCTGATCGTGGAATGTCAACCTTGGTCTCCCCGGATAATGTAAAAGTAGTATAATTTAGTAGATATAAAAGTAAAAAAATCACCTGTCACGACATTTTGTTGTATGACGAGACAAAAAATGTAAGGTCCGCCATTTTACCTTTATATGTGCTTTAACGTAGAAGACATTGCTTCTTAGTATCAAATTTTAAGATTCTGTGTTCACGGTAAGAACTTTTGATTCCCTTGCGAGTAATGAAAATACTGTTACCATATCGCCTCTGTGGTCTAGCGGTTCAGTTGTTAGACTTGACTGCATGAGGTCCCGAGTTCGATACCCGGACAATAAAAAGAAAATTGGGGTTTTCCAAATTTCTAATAAAAAGAAATGCTGCTCGGGATTGGAAATGTGCCCGGTTGGCGATAGACTTGCCACCTATCACATTGTAGCACTTAGTGTCTTCGGCTAGTCGTGGGTGCCCTGGTTGTGCCTCTGCCTACCTCTTCGGGATATGGGCGTGAAGATACTTTTTTTTACTTTTACCATATTGCTATATGTACTACTATACTAACCAGCATGTATTGAATTTAAACATTGAAGTACAATTACTACTTACTTACTATACTAATAGGACATTACCAGCCTGGGTTCGGTAAACAGAGATAGCCTCCAATCAATCACCGTTTACTTCATCACTTAGCGCTATTAATGTTATCGCAAATGGCAAAACATATATATGTAAGTGCTATGTGTCGTTGATCCTTGTCTTGTTTATTGGCACTTATGCTTCAAGTGTACTTGAGAAGGCGTGAAGGAGTGTTGTGTGAGTTCTGTGTGTTTAAAAAATGTTTAAATAAGCACTAGACGGGGAAAACCGGACACACTCGTTTTTTAGTATAATAAATAAATATATAAATATCCCTGGACAAGTTACACAAATTGAATCTAACCCCAAAGTAAGCAAATTGTATGCTTGTGTTATGGGTGTTAGTCAATGATTGTAATACATAGAAATACTTAAATAGATATTAGAATAAATTTAATAAACACCCAGACTTGGAAATGCAGACATCTAATGTTCATCACACAAATGCCTGCCCCCGTCGGGAATCGAACCCGAGCCTCGCGGTTAGTCGGTGTAGTTAGGCGTGTACGCTAGCCACTCGACCAACGAGGCGGTCAAAATGAATTGATTATGGTCATAAGCTTTGACTAAATTAACCTCGAGGTCTCGCCTGCTAGTGGTATCATTTTGCATCTGTAATTCACCGGTCTTAATACTTAACACCTGTCCAAAGAATGACGTGGCCGGTTGCCCCTAAGCTATCAGTTTAGGTCCAAAGAGTGTTAGATGTCAAATTAGGTTAGAAATAACATTTTCCACTTTTTTTGTATCCAAGTAATTAGACGAACGCTTGTCCCAAAACAGACAGATGACAAATAAAGGTATCCCTTTTTGCACTGCAATAACATCCGCTTAAAGAGTAACAAGATTTCTTGGCTTGAGTCTAAAATAGCCGGCAAGTGTAAAATTTTAAAACTTAGGAATAACTTTTCTTGCTGCCCCCAACATTTGCCCAAAGAGTTACACGGCCGCGTACTTCTAAATATAGCCGACAAGTGTAAAATTTGAGACTTGGAAAAAAGTGAAGAGTTGACAGAAGATTATGCATACTCATTTCGAATGTGCAAATTTACCCTTCCATTATGTGTGTCTGTCTTTAGTAAAGTTTGGTGCTGGCCATATATTATATTGTGTGTTTTTTCCCTTTAGGTAGCTCAATATCTTCAGATAAAGTAAAATACTTGTGTGGTAGTCCCATACCTGGCATTGGCTAAATAAGTCGTGAGAAAAGATTGATTTTTTATTTTATTTTTATAACATTGGAAGGCAAACAAGCAGACGGATTTCCTGATGTTAAAAAATTCCCGCCGCCTAGAGACACCAAAGGTGGTAATGGTGCGTTGCCAACCAGAGGCCGGGATATTAGGCCTCGAGCAAAAGTAAGTTTACCGGCTACCTTACCCTCCGAACCGGAACACGTCATGACATTATGGCGGCAGGAATAGGTAGGCGGTGGTACCAATCCGGTCGAGTCGCTGCGAAACTCTACCACCTAGTCAGATGTCACGGTGCTAGTGACGGCAAGCCTACGCTCGCCTTTTACGAGCTGCCTGGCACAGGAAGGCAGATGGTCTATTCTACAAAGGAGCCCGGACCAGCACGGGGGGCATTGAAAGCCATATTTATAAAAGAAGAAGAATTTACCCTTAATTATACGATAAGATAATATGCAGTATTTTATAAAATTGAAGAAAAAATGTAATAACTATGATCTAAGGTTACTGAGATACTACCAGTATTATTTTTGGAATTTTTGTATTTGTCGGTTTGTCTGTAATATCGCAAAAAAATTGCTCAAAATTCGATTTACATTTACATTGTACTTTAAACATTGCGAAAACTTCTGCAGCAAATTTGGAAAAAATGTCCATAGTTATTAATTACTCATATCAATAACAATAACTGTCATAACAAAATTCAGTTTTTTTTTTAAATTTAGTAACAATCGCCTCTGTGGTCTAGCTGTTCAGTTGTTGGACTTGACTGCATAAGTCCCGAGTTCGAATCCCGGGTCGGGCAACAAAAAGAAAATTTGGATTTTCCAATTTTCTGATAAAAAAAAAACGTTGCTCGGGATTAGATATGTGCCAATTTAATAATAAAAGTAAAAAGTGTAAAACAAACTATATTACTGTTTTAAATATCACTTATACTTATATGATTCACTTAGGTCGCCTCTGTGGTCTAGCGGGCGGGACTTGACTGCATGAGGTCCCGGGTTCTAATCCCGGGTCGGCCAACAAAAAGAAAATTGGACATTTGGACAAAAATGTTGGTCGGGATTGGAAATGTGCCCGGTTGGCGATAGGATTGCCACCTATCACATTGTGGGACTTAGTATCTTCGGCTAGTCGTGGGTGCGCCCTGGTTGTACCTCTGCCTACCTCTTCGGGGATATGGGCGTGGAGATACTTTTTTTAGTAACAAAGTATTTGTAAGTTAATTATGCTTTTTAAGTGCTTCGTTTATTTTATTTTTGTCTTATTTAAATTATTCTAAGTATATTTACTTTAACCGCTTTTAGTAAATTCACACGTGGTTTATCGCCTCTGTGGTTTAGCGGTTCAGTTGTTGGACTTGACTGCCTGAGGTCTCGGGTTCGAAACCCGGGTCGGGCAACAAAAAGAAAATTAAGTTTTTTTAATAAAAAAAAGTTGGTCGGTATTAGATATGTGCCTGGTTGGCGATAGGCTTGCACCTATCACATTGTAGAACTTAGTGTCTTCGGCTAGTCGTGGGTGCATGGTTGTGCCTCTGCCTACCTATTCGGGGATATGGGCGTAAAGATACTTAGATACTTCCTTCACTCGTGGTACGTTTTGTAAAATGACTGTAATTTTACAAACAATTCATACATGTGAGATGTTCTTTAAATGTGCCTAATAGTTGCAGTTATTAAGGTCCATTTACACTGGATTTACACTACGCAGTAAAAAGTTAATTATTTAATCTAACAGAGAAGGTCACACGCGCCTGTAGTTTGTTACTTCTACATGGATCGTGCAGTTTTAAAGCGTATTATAGTGTTATTATGTTAATTAACCGTAATAACTAGAGACAGTCTTACCTACTTACTACATAAATTAGTAAACCAATAGAATAATAGCATGAAAGTCTAATTGTCTAATAGAAAAGCGAAATATAAAAGAAAGCAGAAAATATTCTGTATTCTTTTATATTTCGCTTTTCTAAAAATTGATTAAATAAGTAAGCGCAGTAGTACTACAATATCCGACTCCAACTACCACTTTGTGATTTGATTTTTTTGTTTTCGAATAATATCAATGATTCCAATATGGTCCAACTTAAATTTTATCAAAATCCTACAAGTGGTTTTAAATATATTAATTCTTGATTTAGATACATTTTCGCTTATTTAATTTTCTTTTATTAAAGTCGCTTCCTTTGCCCTTTTGTGCGCTTAAATCTTTAAAACTAAGTAACGAATTTTGATGCGGTTTTTTTGTAGTTAAAGTGATTGGAGAGGAAGGTTTTCATGTATATTTTATACCCGTGCAAAGCAGGGGCGAGCCGCTAGTTAAGTATAAATCAAAAGCCACTTATCGGATTGATATAAAATAAATATTGAATCATCTTGAAATCATGATCTATTTTTCTAATAAAAGTACCATCATAATCGGTTAGCTATTGGCCGAGTAATCGCGTAACAAACATACAGTACAATTGACAACCTCCTTTTTTTTGAAGTCGGTCAAAAAACTTATTATCTCAATATAGGCTAATACAGAAGCAGTGGCCTAAGAAGACTAAATTAAAGACAATAATGATGACGGTGACTTTAATTTTAAGATTCGAGCCAAATTATGTTTAAACTTTAAAATCTGCTTTTTTTTAATTTCTGCTATTCTATTTCTTGCAGGTACGTACGATTTTACTGTTACGATGATGGATTTACTCTGCTCTGAAGCAAAATTTTGTTTGGTGAGTTTTACTGCTTTTACCAGTGGGGCTATTCCGTATATTTTATTGATGATCACTGTTTAGTGTGTATCAAAAAGCTGTCCAATGACGTCATTAGTTTTTGCTATCTCCATTGTATTTCTGTTGGTCACTGGAGATAGCAAATATATAACACGTCATTTGAAAACTATTTGATGTATAGGTACTTTACTCAGTTCACTTAAAATATACAGAATCGGGGGGCAGGTCGCGTTAGGACTACAGAGGGGGTATTTTTGACTTAATTATCTTATTAACGGCTGTGATCATGTCCATC
>NJDD01000543.1:1011969-1039864 GCA_002245505.1 Calephelis nemesis
AAAAATACCCCTTAACGTAGCGTATTTAAGATCAAATCGAAGCGGTAGCCAGCTTTATTGTGCCGTCATGTGACCGAGCCATAAAGATAAATTTGGGATTTCCCAGTCATATTGGATGACTTGATTATTACGATGATACATATGTATGTATGACTATCATAATTATATGTATTTATGACATGTATGTAAAAGTACGCTATAAGACCCGATTTCCCATTTTAACCGTTCAGTTACTTCTTTGCTCTAAGTCGTCAGTCCACCTGGCTATAAAACGTTTAAAGTCACGTCTACCAAGCTTATTGTTTCACCGTGCTAATCAATTACCAACAAATTTCAATTTACCCCGTGTTGGTCTCCTTTGGTTGGACTCCTCTGCAGAATAGACCATTTGCCTTCTTACCAGGCAGCTCGTAAAAGGCGAGCATAGGCTTACCGTCACTAACAGCGTGACATCTGACTAGATAATAAAGTCTCGCAGCGACTCGCCCTGATTGGTACCACCGCCTTTCATATTACCGCGGCCATAACGTCAATGCTTGCCGTTGACGTGTTCGGGTTCAGAGAGTAAGGTAGCCGGTAAACTTACTTTGCTCGAGGTCTAACATAGCGGCCTCAGGTTGGCAACGCACCATTACTACCTATGGTGTCTCTAGGCGGTGTGATTTTCTTACCATCAGGAAATCCGTCTGCTTGTTTGTCTTCCAATACCTATTTTAAAAAAAAAACATATGTTTTATTTATTTCCCTAGCTGACTCGGCAGTCGTTGTTCTGCTATATTTTTAATGTGATTTTAGTAAAAAAAAAATTGGGGTGAGTCACCCTTATCCCTTAAGGCTATGAAAAATAGAACGTAGCCGATTCTCAAGACAGACCTAATGATGCATATAAAATTTGGTGATAATTTGCAAAGCTGTTTCGAAGGAGTAGGGTTACTAACATTGTGACACGAGAAATTTATATGTAAGATTAATCTCAGTTATATAAATATGTGCACATTTATCCAAGCACCAGGAATATCATAATGATATGCACAAAGTATGTTTTTCAAGTTTTGCACGCGCATAATTCTGACTTGATTACCACTTCGCTATTGTTTATCAGAAGTGTACTTATCTAATCGTAACTTGCTAAAAATAATATGTGACGCTTGGTGATCATGACTCAGTGACCACGTGGAACTCCTAATCGTGGTGCAATCAGCTTCAATAATAATCATACACCACACCCAAACTAAACTGGTGTCTACGTAATTGTTTTAAAACTGAAACTTCAATCGAAAAGTAGCGCATTAGAAACGAGGGATGGATGTAATAAGGGGGTCATAATTAACCCTATGTTTAAATGGAAAAGGGTGATATTTGTCCTTGGACAGTGTTTGCATATACAGGGTGGGAGTTTTAATGGAAAAATAATTGATTAGTTTGATAAGAAAAATAAAATAAAAAGTAATGTTGTATACCGGATTGTTAACAATCACTTCAGGTATATCAGTATACACTCAGTTGTCTTCTAGGTTGCAAAAATACTCTCGTAAGATGCATAAGGTTTGATTAAGTACATCATAAATCGTTTTAGGTATCACCCCTCCGTCTTTTTCCGATTGTCGGCTAGTATTAGTAACCTTTCTTTTTTTTTATGATATTGGAAGGCAAACAATAATAGGTAAAGCGGTGGTACCAATCCGGGTGAGTCGATGCGAAACTGTACCACCTACAAATAAATATAGGCCTTCTAAAGTTTTGTTGCTAAGATATTTTTGTTAATTATTCAAACACAACAATCTCGGCGAGGTACTGCTCAGTACTCTACAACCTAGTAAATACGGTCACCGTCTTCTTAATTAACACAAGACTAAAGTACTCCAAGGCTTAAGTCGACATAGTAGTCTTTATTTATTTATATTCATAAAAGAAAGTTGTGTTAGTTACACTATTAATTGTTCAAGAACGGCTAAACCGATTTGGCTGAAACTTAGTGGCTTAGATGAGATGAGCTTAAAACCAAGAAACAGCTAGTTATATATAATTTCAACTTAAATCTATACAAACACAAATACACTATCCACTATTACTATACTGTGTAACATCGCATGTCTTTTCTTTCTTCAAGGAACACAGTTTTTCTATCAGATTTCTCAAAATTTATGTAAATGAGCTGTATTGATTACAATAAAGTGCCTTCACGCCTAAAACCCCAAAGAAATAGGCAGATGCAAAACCAGGGCACCCACGGCTAGCCAAAGACATTAAGTCCCACAGTGTGATAGGTGGCAAGCCTATCGCCAACAGGGCAAATGTCCCGGGAAACGTTTATTTCATTAGAAAATTGGAAAAAAATTTTCTTTTTGTTGCCCAACCCGGGAAACGAACCCGCGACCTCATGAAGTCAAGGCCAACACCTGGACCGCTAGACCACAGAGGCTATGATTATAATAATTTATCATATATACGCATTGATGTTTATTACATCTAGCATACTTCCGTGAAACAATAAATTTTAAAGTTTATTTAATAGAGACGTTAAATTATGCAGTTAATTGTTGAACCGTCCCGCCGGTACTCGACAACAAGCGTTTCCAACCGCGAGTACTGCGCAAACAATTGAACGTAGAGCTTGCAAATTGCAGCGACATCGCTTGAATGTATAACAATCTGGGACGGCTGGAGCGTTTCTGCAATTGTGGCTAGGATACAGCTGGAGATCCTCTTGATCGTAACTCAACACCTTTCCGCTTTATTTTTTTGTATTTTTTTTGTGATATTGGAAGGCAAACAAGCAGACGGATTTCCTGATGGTAAGAAATTCACACCGCCCAGAGACACCAAAGGTGGTAATGGTGCGTTGCCAACCTGGGGCCGGGATGTTAGGCCTCGAGCAAAAGTAAGTTTACCGGCTACCTTACCCTCCGAACCGGAACACGTCATGACGTTATGGAGGCGTGAATAGGTAAGACGGTGGTACCAATCCGAGCGAGTCGCTGCTAAACTCTACCACCTAGTCAGAATTTACGGTGCTAGTGACGGTGAGCCTTTGCTCGCCTTTTACGAGCTGCCTGGCAAGGAAGGCAGATGGTCTATTCTACAAAGGAGCCCGGACCAACTCGGGGAATAAGGGTATTTATTCGTGTTCATTCATTACATTCATTACATTTTTGAAACAACTTGCCTAGACAATATCTTTAACGTCTGCTTTCATAATGTCAGTGTACGCCATAGTCGTGTTCCGTCATTAAGGTAAGGTAACCTTTAAGGTGTGGCACTCGTTACTCTCTATCACCTATGGTATTGTGGAACTTAGTGCTTTCGGCTAGTGTGGATGCTCTGGTTGAGCCTTTGTCTACCCCTTCGGGGATATGGGCTAGAAGATAGTTACTAGATATCTAGCGCGTTGTAAGAAAGAACTATGTTCTTCCACTTCTGCTTCGTAGTTTTCTCTGTTTTTACTTCACTACATAGTATAAAATAAAGTCGCTTCCTCTATCCCTTTGTCCCTTTGTATACTTAAATCTTTAAAACTACGAAACGGATTTTGATGAGGTTTTTTTAATAGATAAAGTGATTGAAGGGGAAGGTTTATATGTACATATTTTATACCCGTGCGAAGCCGGAGCGGGCCGCTAGTTACTTATATGAAAAACATTTTCTAAATAGGCGCAATACTTTTGACGTGCTAAATAACACCAATACATGTATATTACTATAGTACTCCAAAACGCATTTAAATAGCTAAGTTAAAAAAGTCGCGTAATGAAATGACGGTAATAATAAATAAATCGTTCATTTTATTCATTCACGACGCAATTTCATCCCGGAACAAAACAAGGAATGCATTGAGATGCTAAGTTATTTTAATTTTATGTTTAATTGTTTGAATGGAGCTGCTGGACACATTAATGGAAATGGACTTGTATATGTGTGACTAAACACTGACCATTGTAGTGTGCTAACAATTTATTTATTAATGTGGCGGCCTCGGACTCGTATTAAAATGGTTTGCCCCCACTGCGGCGAAAAATCGTTGAAATGTCGGGACGAAATGTAGCCTATGCTTACCAACAAATTTAGTAATTCGCTTTTGTGTTCTAGTGTTAGATTCAGTTCGGATTTGTTACCTTTTCGAGTAAGCTTTTCCTTGGCTTTATGGAAGGATATCTAATTTTCATACTATCTTATGTTCCCTACCTGAATTGGAAGCTTACACTTCAAAACTTTCACCTTCTGCAAAATAAATAAAAAATCAGACCATGAAAATGAAATCTTCTGATGTTATTGTCAATAAACTAAAATAAAAATTGTGTATAGTATTAAAATTGACATTTTTTTATGGCATATACTATTTAAATACCAGAAATATTTATCACAACAGTGTGTTTTGGTTGAACTTTTAACTAAATTTTGTATTTATTTGTTTCAGGTATGTTTGCAGAATCTACTTATACCAATTTAAGTCATAGAAATCGGAGTAAGGTAAGTAATCAACCACCAAATAAGGATCTGAGAGTGTAGGTTTATCATCATCAGATGATATAAGAGCCAATCAGTATAGGATGAACAAGATCTATCAAAGGGGAATAAGATAATGAAGGCGGCTCTTGGTGGGTATCAAAGCGAAAACGATAATAAATAATTGAATCTTACCCCTAAGTAAGCAAATTATATGCTTGTGTTATGGGTGTTATTCAATGATACCAATACATAGAAATACTTAAATAGATACCAGAATAAATTTTATAAACACCCAGACCCGGAAATGCAGACATCTAAATGTTCATCACACAAATGCCTGCCCCCGTCGGGAATCGAACCCGAGCCTCGCGGTTAGTCGATGTACTTAGGCGTGTACGCGAGCCACTCGACCAACGAGGCGGTCAAACGATGATGATCATGATATTATTAAGCCAAGTTTGTATGCGTATCCTAAAAACAAAATATTATTTTGCAGTAAGTTGTTATTTGTTAAACAAGGAAATATTTCTCTCTATCAATTATCTTAATAAATATTTTTTTGAAAATATATTTGCTCTTTATGAAGGTCGAAAAAACTTAACGTTTTATTCAAATTTAATACAACATATTACAACACAGCACAATGGGAATATTACAGAGCTTTATCAAAAGGTCTATACTTAAATATCACTTTGTGAACGCCTAAGTTGCTCATCAAAGGGTAATGCGTAGACTGTTTCTGTATGAGAAAGTTTTATAATAATATAACTTTTATGAAGGCATAATATTCAATAAGGCTAACTAGCATAATGAACTGTTGCCTGGTAACCGTGTGTAAGTACCCTTAAATAATGTTTGTTTGTAATTCGGCTTGAAACTAGGCTGACCACATTTTTTTGAATTTAGGGAATGTGAGTTCTCAAAAAATGTACAAGGTTACACGTTTAAGGAACGTAACATTTTGAAGTTATACTTCTTTTGGCGCGTTAGGAAAAAATGATGAGGGTAATTTTTTATGATGCGCGCGCACACCGTCACGAAAAACCGACATGATGAAGTTGGCTATAGATAACATTTTAGTTTTTATTAAATATTAAATAAACTTTATTTAACTAAATAATGCATTATAATAAAACTTTTGATGTATTAAATACTTTTTTTCTATGGTTAGTGTCATTTTGTCTACAAATATAAAATAAGGCAAAAAATAAAAATTTTATAAAGATTTTTATCGAAGAAGTATAACTTCTAACGCGTGTACATAAGTACACACACAATTTTTTTTATCTTTGCACACTTGCACATTAATGGGTTAAGTATTATAACCCTGAGTTTGGTTATAAGTGGAGTTAAATAACTTTATATCAGATAGCTTAACTAATTATTAACCCAGCAGCGTACAAGTGACCGTTAAAGAGAATTAAAGGGTGATTGATGTGATTGAGTCGCGGAACGTGGCGTAGAACCCTTTTTAAAATCATTGAATATGAAATTCATTCCGAAAAATGTTATTGTAATTTTGAGACGCAGACAAATTCTTAGCCAAACAATGGTAAATAGATAGCAATGTAGTCGAATTTAAAAGCCAATCTATTAAGTCTACCGGGTTGCCCTTGCCTTCAAAATGATTTCACAAATTTTGGTAATATATTTTGTGTTTTATTGAAGAACATTGAAATAGGATAGTCCCATTTTGTTTACTAGTTTCAGAAAACAAACACACATATACGTGCAAGTAATATTTACGAAAACATCAAGCAAGCAAGCCCTAATGGATCTATGTTTTTGGTCCTTATAAAACTAGTTACACATAATATACACGTCAAATAGAAAACCAGCCCTCATTCGAAAGGTCGGTTTTAAAAGTCTCTAAAGTACAAGAAATCTTGGTCACCTCACTCGTAATGTATAATGCTCCCCATATTCACCGCTACGTCCATTGTCTGGCACAAGGCTGTGTTGGATTTGGGGCCTTTTCGTAAATGAGGCTTCATTTGTCAGACAAGTGTCTTTAGTGTGTCAGTGTGTTAACACGTTAAGGTATTATTCAATAAGCTAAGTGCTAACAAAGAATTTTTAACTGCCTCTGGACTTGTGTTGGACTTGACTACATGAGGTCCCTGGTTTGAATCCCAGGTCGGGCGACAAAAAGAAAATTTGGGTTTTCCAATTTTCTTATAAAAAAAAGTTGCCCGGGATTGGGTGTATGTGCCCGGTTGGCGATAGGCTTGCCACCTATTACTTTGTGGGACTTAGTGTCTTCGGCTAGTCATGGGTGTCCTGATTGTGCCTCTGCTACTACTGACTCAGTGCAGTAGATAAATAAACTAGAAATTCAAATGACTAGATTACTTCACTTATGAGCGATGAGATCATCACATCCCTATGCCACAAATATAATATTATGTGTATGAAATTACTATAAACCTTTAATGCGTAATATATGGTCCATATATTCGGCTATTACTAATATTGTCTCTTTTTTATCATCAAAACAAGTCTAATAATGGAGACCGTAATTCATTCTAACTTTTTGTGGGCACAGAACCATGGAAAATTATTATACGGGATACAAAATTCAGGTAAATAAGTTACAATCGAGTTTCCACTTTATATCCAGGTTTTGTGGTGTATTTCACAACAAAGGAAGAGTTTTCTAAATTGCAAGCAATTTTTATAATGAAAACCTCAGCTGCGAGCACACCGGTAGTAGTCGCGACGTATCGATCGCGAGCGACGCCAGGTGGTGCAGTTATAGCGGCGGCTGCTCGCGTACCGTTGGCAAAAAAGTTTTTTTATATTGCAATTTTTATGCCGGCGATTTTTACACTTCAGTTCTGTTTTCATTGGCAGATGTAAGACTAAAATTATTTATGAATACAAATTAGTTTATGGATTTGTGGCGTAAATATTTTAAAAGTAAAATTAAAACAAAAGTGAAATAACAAAAAAGAAAATTTGGGGTTTCCAATTTTCTGATAAACAAATATTGCTCGGGATTGGATATGTGCACGGTTGGCGATAGGCTTGCCACCTATCACATTGTGAGACTTAGGGTCTTCGGCTAGTGTGGGTGCCCTGGTTGTGCCTTTGCCTACCTCTTCGGCGATACATCCACAAACAATAACTGATTTGTATTCGGTTCACAATAAGGAGTTATTGTACTGTATTGTAGAAGTATCTGTTAAGCAATTTAAAGCAAGATTTATTTTTGTCACACATAAACTTCTCGTATACCCTTTTTAAATGAAAAAACACTTGTAGTGTGTACGTAGCACTTACAATTTATTATTATGTAAATAGCCTACAGCATCATCAGGGCTAAAACTTAAATTACTACTGTAATACTACTGCTGTTATAAGCGATACCGGTAGGCTACTTACAAAATAATAAATTATAATACGTAAAGCAGTATAACTGTTTCTTCATTTAAAGGTATGAATATCTGGAAGTTTTACTAAGTGCCGACGATGGAAAATATCAAATATTCTCATAATATACCTATTATCTACTTACTGCTTATTAGTCAATAAATAGCATTTGGTCGACCCAATTATATTTTCGCACTAACTGATATATTATTACTAGCTGACCTGGCCACGCGTTGCTGTGACTAAGGTTTTTGTTGTATTAAAATAATATTGCAACTATAAATTGAAATGTGAGCTTATCTTTTAAGTTGGATCAAACTTCACATGGTATGTAAATCTGATTAAAATCGGTTAAGTAGTTTAAGAGTCCATCGCGGACAAACAACGTGACACGTAATTTATATATATTAAGATATACGACTATTTATTTTTTTGCTGACGCTACGGAAGATCGTCTGCTTCCACGTTGGTTGTTTTACTTCGTAGCCTGTAGCTGGTGCTAGTTCATCTACTTAAGTGCGGAGAGGGGGTGGAAGGCTTAAATGTGCCGTAAATGGAGGGGGTGTGTCGGCTACACTACAGCATGGAACAATAGCCACATTCATTTACATAAATCCTAACACCCTGTAACTTTGTGTATCCAAAACTTTTGCTAAACTTGTAATATATCAACCGAAATAGATATATCGTCGGTTGCTGTCCCTCTAGCGATTATATCGCAAGTGAAGGTTTAAGTTGGTCACCTTACTGAACAGTAATGTAATATTTTAAGATGCACATACAATTCTTCTGTGTCTGTGTTTGTATTAACATAAGTCCTAAAAATCTGACCAATCAGGTATGAAATGTGTTGAAGTGTATTTATGTATAATTCAATGGATTCCTGGATGATTCGTAATGTTTCGCCGTATGGTAATTAGTCCTACTATATGATAGGAGGCAAACATATCGCCAAAAATACATTTATCTACTCTACCATCTACCTCTATTGTAGCAAATAAGACCACTGGTGTTAGTATAGCAAATTATCCGATTTAGGATCCACCATCTTATTTTTGTCGCTATAATGACAATATTTGAGTGGTGTTCCGGCCGGAAGAATAGGGTAACTGCTGGACTTAGGAATTAGTCCTTACACCACGGCTAAAGGAGAGCAACCCACCTAAACATCTACAGTGTCGATTTCACGGTTTCACGGTCAGCATTATTGTCAGAGCCGTGTGCTTGTTCGCATTCATCTGTATCTATATATATATATATAAATCAATCCCACTTTTATTGTAATTTTATAATTTAGAACGGGCTCACCTATCTAAACCAAACGTTTAGGCTTTGTTTGGACTATTTAGTAGATGGTTTATGTGAAGTTTGCATAAAATCGGTTCAGCGATTCTTCATTTATGATAAATGGCGAGTCATTTTGTTAATGGGTATTTTTCATTTAAATTGAAACTTTTTTCAGATGTGGATTGTGCTGTCATATTAAATTTTTTTTCAGTAGATTTTTTCTTTTTTTAGGTTGATTTTTTTCTATGTGGCCAACTTTATGTTGCCTGTTCTAAAGTCGGTACCCCCCAGCCGTTTGTTTATTCATGGTCAAAAAGGGAAAAACAAAAATATCGTTAATCCAAATGTTTTGAATTGAGTTTTGAAATATCTAGCAATCAATTATTTCTTTTTGAATAAATGAATGTGATGTTCCAATATTATTTTTAATATTTCAATTTATATGTAGCGAAGCAATTACCGGGTCACTAGTGAGCCATAAAAATTTCGTGTATAATCTGTTGAGTCTGATTCGAAGTCAGTGCATATCCTTAGACACTCAATCTGCACTCTCGTTTGTTTACGCTACGTCCCTTGTGGTGGCAGCTGTCGGTCAACTGTGTGTACACCTTTGATAATTCTACATTAGTATTTATTTACCTGCAACAAACCGCAGACCTTGTTTTGACATTCTAATTGGCTTCTGGTTCTGGTTATATCGGTTAGATATATTAGGGTGGAGATGATACTGCGATTGATACTGTGGAATGAATGAATGAATAAACTCTTAACTGAGCACAGTCAAACTGTGGACTGGTGGTAAATAATCCAGCAGTTTAGGGTCGGTATGACAGAACTGCAACAATGCTTTAAATATAATTTAATAGTATAAAAACAAAGTCGTTTCCTCTGTCCCTATGTCTATTTGTATGCTTAAATCTTTAAAACTATGCAACGGATTTTGTTGCGTTTTTTTTAATACATAAAGTGATTGAAGAGGACGGTTTATATGTATATTTTATACCCGTGCGAAGCCGGAAGAAAATACGTGCCGTCGTAGGAGTTTCTACTTGCTTTTATTAAGGTATATTCATAGAAATCTTGCTCACGTTTCATCACAAGTCCTGACATTAAAGTAAAAAATATGCAGAAATGGTCATGTATATACTTTATTCAAACTGGCAGATACAAATGTATCCATACTTATATTGTACAATCGCCTCTGTCGTCTTGCGGTCCGCGGTCGGACTTGACTTCTTGCGGTCCCCGGTTCGGGTAACAAAAAATATGGAAAATGTGTATTTTCATTTTTTTGATGAAAATAACGTTGGCTGGGATTCGATATGTGCCCGGTTGGCGATAGGCTTGCCACCTATCAGTTATCACATTGTGGTACTTAATGTCTTCGGCTAGTTGTAGGTGCCCTAATTGTGCCTCTACCTACCTCTTTGGGGATATTGGCTTACTTTGTTTTAACGCGTCTCAACAGAGCGACGTTATTTTGTACGAGTATAATTTGTGGTCAAAATAACATGAAAGGTTTCGTTGTTAAGCCTTAATATATTTCTCCCGTCTAGGTCTCTGAGGATGCAGCCATAAATTCAATAAGATACGCTCTCAATTCAGATTTATAGGCCTTCGTCGTTAATAAAACTTTTTATTTACAGTAGTACTATTTAAATTATGCGCTTCGGCTATATTCGTTAAGCTTCGGAAATCCGAATGTATTTTAAAGATATCTATATAGAGTTGTATTGCACATAATTAATCATTTCGCTTAAATTTAGATAAGGTCAGCCAATTTAAAATAAAAGTAAAAATTGTAAAGCTGAAGCGCATAATATATAGTAGTAGGTACTATACGATGTTGAACAAAGCAAATAGTAATTGTTTCGCATCGTGCACCTAGAGATGGTGCTCTTGCTTTGTAATTGAGTACATAACCAGAGTAATAGTCACGTGTAGCCTATTGGCATACATGTTGACAAGTATACGTATTGCGTATGTAGAATACCAGACATATAATCCATACATAATATAAAACGAAGAAGCTTTGCGCTGACTGTTCCTACTTCCTATGTATGCTTATATCTTTATAACTACGTATCAGATTTTGATGCGGTTTTTTTTTAATAGAGTGATTTAAGAGGAAGTTTGTTTTTATATGATATTGGAAGGCAAACAAGCACGCCGCTTTGGGACACCAAAGGTGTAATGGTGCGTTGCCAACCTGAGGCCAGGATGTTATGCCTCGAGCAAGTAAGTTAAGTAAGTATACCGGCTACCTTACCCTCCGAAACGGAACACGTCACTGGCAAGCAATGACGTTATGGCGGCTGCAATAGGTAAGGCGGTGGTACAAATCCGGGCGAGTCGCTGACTCTACTGAGTTACTACCTAGTTTGATGTCACGGTGTTAGTAACGCTAAGCCTTTGCTCGCCTTTTACGAGCTGCTTGGCCGGAAGGCAGGTGGTCTACACTGCAAAGAGCCCGGACCCACAGGCGGAAAACGAGACATATTATAAGCCTTTCCTGATGGTAGGATTTACACGACGGCTTTTGATACCAAAAATACATTGCTAATCTGAGGTTGAAATGATAGTCTTTTTTATGTCAGTAAGTTTCCCGGCTACACTACCTCACAATCGAGAACATGATACCGACGGTCACTGTCGTAACAGTGACTTGATTTTGACATTTATGTTTGTTTGCAATTCCTGAATTTTACCATCACAAAATTAAAAGTTTGATATCTGATAGGTTACCTACACGAGGGTGGTCCATGGGACCTGCTGATTTGTGTCAATATTTTTTTTGTGTATAAGACAAAGTATCTAATAAGAAAGAAAACAGGCACAGGCTTCCCCTAATGGTTAAAGACAACAGTGGCATATAAACACCAAAGCTGTCACACGTAATTCGCTGTAGCCGGTATGTTAAACCTATTATGCAAGTCTACCAGCTTACCCTACCCTCTGAACCGAAATATGACAGTTTCATGATAGCGGCAGGAATAAACAAGGAGGTGGATCTTGTTGCTTTCCGCAGGAGCTTTACAGCACTACAACCAGTATTCCTATTGAAATTACTAAGTTTAACCTGTGCTCGCCTCTCAAGCTACTGACCAGAAGGGCAAAAGATCTATTCAACAAAGAGACCTGGAATAAAAGAGGGCAAACTCAATACACAGTGGTAGTTAAGGGATCACGTACAAGTGGTCGCCTCATGATAGATAATATCCACACAACATTGTCACGACACGTGCGCGTCCACTTAGTGGTGACACGTGCCGGATGGTCACTGATCACGATGCAACATTATGTATCACTAGCTGATACTCATGGGTTCGGCTAAAGCGTAAAGTACGCTTTTCTTCTTCTTATCTTACCATCAGGTGGGTTTAACGCTACACTGATCTGTTCAGCATAAAGAAATGAAACAACCAGTAAACTTACCCAAACCCAATCCCATATGTCTACTGGTGACGAGTATTGTTCACCATTCGAAAATCCGTCTACTTCTTCTTCTTCTTCTTCTATTGTAAATATGACTTTCGATCGTTTTTCACGACTACTTTGCCAATGTCAAGTAACAAGTTAGTTAATTCTTATACAGTCATTAGTAGTACAAAGTATGTACAAAGTCATGTTAGGTCAGGCTCTTGAGTAAAGCGGTGGCTTCGTTGCTCAAGCTCATCTAGTGAGATTTGACGGCAGCGAGTAAATAGACGATACAATATTTTTTCCTGATTAGTTCATTTGTGCACTTGCACTGAACAAAATTAATCTAATTCCCACCTAAATTAACCAATTTCACTCAATATAAACACGAAATTCAATAATAATTAAAAAATTACGAACACCTTCATTCACGATGGCGTCAAAAAACCATCCGTCTGCTTGTTTGTTAAGATTTAATTAGACTTTGACATTGCGACATCAATGTCAGATATTTGTGTATTTACATTTTTTGAGCAGTGATAAAGAATAAATAATAGTTCTTCCTGCAGAAGTCTCACTGATGGATAAAACGTACGCCAATTTGAAACTTCAATAAACACGAAGTATAGTACTCTAAGGTGCAACCTTGTATTATAAGACCAATTCTATCTCTATTACAATGTGATAAAGACTGAAATAACATAATTTTGCTTCTTCTTTAGTCCATGTTTATTTATAAGACGGAAGATGTGTAGCGAAGGCTCAAATTGCGTTAAGCAAGTAGACCTGATTTACTTAAAAAACTTAAAACGCAGGTTGAAGACTCATAAAGAGCTGAGTGTAGCTAAAATGATACCATGTTGTGACGTTAAATATGGTTTTTACTGGCTTTGATGTGAGACTCTTTGAAAGGTACGCTGCCTGAATCTACGTGAATTTTGGAGGAAAATCCGTCTGGTGGTTAATTGGGGTTTTTTAGGGCAAGTCAAGATTTGAAATATCCGCTCTCATATACAGCCACTCTGTGTGTACGATAAAATATAGTGTCACAGTGTAAACTAAGCTTAGCAAAAAAATATATATCAAGTCGACATAGACATGTGTAGCAGGAGTTTTGGCGCCATCGAGAGAAAATATGGTCGAAGTTTATTCATAATTATTGAATTTCGTGTTTATATTGAGTAAAATTAGTCAATTTTGGTGGCATTTTGTACAATTTCGTTCAGTGAAAATGCACAAATGGAATAATCGTGAAGAAATTAGCGTATCGTGTATTTCTTCGTTGCCGCCAAATCTCATTACATGAGCTTGAGTAATGAGGCTACCGCTTTACCCAAGAGCCTGACATGACTTACTGAAGACTTATAACTAATGACTTATTATAATTGATATAAAATTTGATGCAAATTTCTACTTGACTAATGGCAATATACTAACGTATAGACCAAAACCTATAGAAAGAAAAGAAAGACGTGTCTAATAGTGTTTGGGCTTAAGGACTGGGATGTAGGTTTTATATTAAAAAACAATATAGCCAGTCTACATGGACGTGTGTAACAGTTTTTGGGCGTAAGGGCTGGGATACAGGTTCAGTAACCGGCATGCGCGCGCCGCGGGCGGACGGACGTTGGTTAGTTTATTTTAACAATAAGTTTTTCTTAATCTGATACATTGACAAATACGGTGATTTGTGATTTTATCATAGTTATTAACAGAATAACATATAAACTGGCAATACATGTTATAAATGAAGCTTAAATGGCAAAACAATTTATTTGTTTATTTTCGCAGGGTAGGTAATGGATCAATCGTTTTATTTACTTATCAGTAAATATTTAAATAGCGTCTATGTGGTCTAGCGATTCAGTTGTTGAACTTGACTGCCTGAGGTTCTGGGTTCGAATCCCGGGTCGGGCAACTAAAAGAAAATTGGGTTTTTCCAATTTTCTAGTAATAAAACATTGCTCGGGATTGGAAATGTGCCCGATTGGCGATAGGCTTGCCACCTATTACTTTGTGGGACCTAGTGTTTTCGGCTAGTCGTGGGTTCCTGGTTGTACCTCTGTCTACCTCTTCGGGGATATAGGCGTGAAGATACTTTTATTTGAATAATACCGAATCGATGGTTGAGCGGTTAGCGTACACACCTAAAGCCGTAGGCGAACGCCAGTAGGCTCAGGTTCAATTCTCGACACTGTATGAACATGTATGTGTTTCTGTATCCGGGTGCTTACTATTTTTTAGCATTAGTCGACCTGGTAAATTTCCTACCGCCTGATATTAGTAGCTACTACCAGTTACTATAGATTAAACTGTTGTTTTTACCATTTTTCTTGCAATCTTTCGTGTTTTCCTTTTCATAAGATGTTTCTCCTGACAATAACTATTACAAAAAAAATTGTAGAATTTGTCCATCCGTTCAGGTGTGATCATTTTATCTATTAAAAAAAACCGCATCGAAATCCGTTCCGTAGTTTTAAAGATTTAATTAAGCACACGAAGGGACAGAGTAAGCGACTTTGTTTTATACTATGTAGTGATATATATATTTATTTTACCTACTAAGGTTTTCCTGTGTATTAGTGTTGTTGCCATACACAAGTATTTAATGTAGTTACATTCAAGTTATATAATTTTGTGTAACTTGTTCAGGAATATTAATTTCAAATTGCAATTTACATGTTACAGTCGTTTTTCTCTCATTTTACTTGTAAATAAGAGGGAGCAACTAGGTAGATGTTATTTCATGTTTAGCATATAACCTTCATCAAGAATTTGACGATTAAATACTGAAAACAATGGTTAAAATACTCTACGATAACAGTGTTCAAACGAATATAAACTAAGAAATATACTAATATAATATACTGTGTGGTCTAGCGGTTCAGTTGTTGGACTTGACTGCATGAGGTCCCGGTTTCGAATCCCGGGTCGGGCAACAAGAAGAAAATTGTGTTTTTCCAATTTTCTAATATAAAAAAATTTGCTGGGATAGGATAGGTATGTGCCCGGTTGGCGATAGGCTTGCCACCTATCACATTGTGGGACTTAGTATCTTTGGCTAGTCGTGGGTGCCCTGGTTGTGCCTCTGCCTACTACTACTTTTTAATTTGAAAATTGGAAAAACCCAATTTTCTTTTTCTTGCCCGATCCGGGATTCGAACCCGGGACCTCATGCAGTCAAGTCCCACTTCTGAACCGCTACACCACATAGGCGACATGAGGTATTTAATTCCGTAGAAACTTAACAAGTAACTCGAGTCTATCCGTCTAAAGCTGCTATCAATATTTTAAATGTCTACACATAACACCTATCTAAGAACAAGCACCAATCAATTCAAACCCCATCATTGAAAAGTTTATTGAAATTGGACTAGCGGTTTTGGAGCAAAACAGTGTCTGCTAGTTTTTATAAATTAAGGGAATAAAAAGGTGCTTCATACAGAGTAATGATTTATGTTGGCTATAGGATATGATTGTTGTATCTTAGGAAAGAAGCAAGATTGTTCCTTGTCTAATATAAAAAGTAGTATAAAGACGTTTTTTGTCCACTTATTCTTGGACTAGGTCGAATCTCGGCTTGAAAAGTTCATGTCCGCGGAAGTAACAAATCTTTTTTTGTTTTTTTTTACCTTGGCAAGAGTCGCTACAATGACAAAGACAGTTTTGAATGTTAATTAGATCCGACAGAGCCGTCCCCCGGTGGTTACATCTGTTTGGGCGGGCGGACGGCTGTTTGATGCCATTCTCTTTGTCGCGTCCTCATGTATGTGCTTTGATATTAATGAGATCTTGTAATATTTGACAGCATTTCTGCATTTACCGCCTCGTCGGTCGAGGGACTAGCATATACGTTTGATTCCACCAATCAACCTTGAGGCTCGTGTTCGATTCCTGACGGGAGCAGGCGTTTATGTGGTGAACATTTAGTTGTCTGCATAATCGGGTCTGGATGTTTATTACATTTATTCTAGTATCTATTTCAATATTTCTATCTATTAGAATCGTTGACTAACACCCATATCACAAGTATATAATTTGCTTTATTTGATATATTTATTTATTTATTAATTTAGCTTAGGGTTGCCAAATGCTCGGAATTATCCATACATGTGTATGATGTTCAAAGTCTGAAAAAAAAACCAAATGTCCCGCCACTACAAAATTTCTATCAAATGGCAAAAACAAACAAATATCTTTCATAAATGTGATCTTATAATTTGAGAAAAAGTGTCTTTGTAATAGCTCTAAAATTTAACCATTAAAAAGTGCGTTGTATGATTAGTATAATTTTGTTCCGATTATGATCACACTATCCCGACTTTTTACAATTCTGTCCAGCTGTCTGTCTGCCAACCCTAATCCAGCTGGAATTGTTATCCAGTATCCAGTTTAAATCTAATCTGGCTCTTTACAAAACATGGACTAAAATTGCAGTCCATGTCCATGCAATCTCATGATTGAACAGATACACCTAATTTTAGTATCTTCTCGTTGGTCGAGGGGTTAGCGTACACGCTTTACCGCAATGACTATTGACAATACTCGGGTACAATTCTCAACAAGGACATAAGTTGTGTGTGTGATAAAGTTGTTTATGTAGGTGTTTCTGGTGCTTATCGTCAGCGTAAAACAGTTACGATTTTCATATAAATTTCATCCCCTTTTATAGTCCTTTGGGGTTTATAGGTCTTTTAAAAAAATTCGAATCCTTAGCTGTATGCATATATCATCAAAATCTGGTAAGCGGTTTAGCTGTGAAAAGGCTACAGACTTTCATATCCTACTAATATTATAAATCCGAAAGTTTGTATGTTTGTTTGTTACCTGTTACCTTACGCAAAAACTGCCTAATCGATTTTTATGAAATTTGGCATCCACATAGATGGTAACTTGGATTAACAAATAGAATAGTCTTTATCCCGAAAAACTGTTCATGTGGAATCATTAACCATGGCAACAGCTAGTATTTATAAATAAAAATATACATGTCGAATTGAAACCCTTCTCCGTTTTCCCGTACCTGTTGATAAAAAAAATGTCCCATCATTATACTCTGGCGTACAGATGGCACAGGGGAAATGTAAGGTAACTATACTGCACGCTGTATGTTTGTATATCCGGCTGCATGTTCCGGTGAAATTGCACGGAGCGACGATATTACGTCCGGCTTCCAGGATACATCCGTACTATACGACTCGAATACGAGGTTGATTTTCTGCTCTGCGGAGTTGGTTTTAAAGTTACCGATACTGATTTTATTTATTTCATGGAATCAAATAAATGGTCCTTTTGACGAGTCTATAACCGGATGAGATTGGACGGAGAAAATCCGGTTTTATCTTTTTATTTTATTTTGGGAGCGTATGTTTTTTATATTACGGCTTAGCATTCTTCCGTGTTAATCAAGGTCCTGCGCGTAGAATGGAGCATAGGTTAATGGGATAGGATTAACCAACATGACACTGGAGTTAGAGTGCTGTGCAGCAATTTGCTCTTATAGGGGTCCACTGCCTTAATATTACTGCTGCCATTATGATCGAAGAGTCGGTATAGCTACTTGCACCCTGGTCACAAGATAGATACGAACTGTATATATCCCCCATGGTTGTATCTTATTAGAATGCCGTGTGCTTGGTCTATATATATTTTATTAAAAAAAACATCGACTAGTGCTTTGCTATTTATTACACGGGATGTTAGGCCACGTGTGTCAGTATACCAGTTATACCTTTATACCTTTCAGCATAGAACAAGACAGCTGAAGATAAGAAACGAAAGAAAGAATAGGAACGTCACTAAAGATATGGCTTTTTCCATATTTTGAGACGTAATCATAATCAGTATTACAGATACAGTTTGGAAGTGACCGCGGAGTGCGATATGTTGCCGCACTAATTGACCGGCCCGTTGGTTGACCCGCCGTATTCGGGTCAACAAGACAATATATTTGTCACTATATTTACATATTTATACACGCGTTCCAGTTCTTTTTTACTAGGCATTTTGAAAAAAACATGATGATATTGGAAGGCAAACAAGCAGATTTCCTGATGGTCAGAAATTCAGTGATGATTTTTGGAATGACTAATGTGTTGCCAACCTCGCGGTTTTTACAACTTCACCGGGCTTTAGCTGAAGGCAACAAGGTAGATGGGCTAGTCTACAAGGAGACCCGAACTAACACGCGCGATTTTAAAAAAACTGAGTCGCCTCTGTGGTCTTGCGGTCCGGGTGTTGGACTTGACTGCATGAGGTCCCGGGTTGGAATGCTGGGTCGGACAACAAAAAGAAAATTTGGTTTTTCCAATTTTCTAATAGAAGAAAACGTTACTCGGGATTGGATATGTGCCCGGTTGGCGATAAGCTTTGCCACCTATCACATTGTTGGACTTAGTGTCTTTGGCTAGTCGTGGGTGACCTGGTTGTGCCTCTGCCTACGTTTTCGGAGATATGGGCGTGAAGATACTTTTTTATGTGAGAGTCTATATCTGTCGGTTGTAGGTTATCGGCCTTGTTTGTGCGAATGTCACTGGACTGACGCGTCTTTCCGGAAACGTATATTATTTATAACGACCCATTTGGCTGTGTGTCCGTCTTCTGCGACTCCATAATATCTTCTAATGTTTCATTTATTAATACTACAGTCATTCCCCCAGGTTATCGCCCCCTCTAGTTTTGACGTGCCTGAAAAGTATACACAGAGAAAGTTATATTAATCTGCGATAAAAAAAAGCATCTGTTCTATAAATGCACTGATTTTTTTTGTTACTGGTTACACTGAAAAGTCTAGTCACTTTTTCATAAACTGGGTCTTATCTTTAATTAAACTAGCATTAACAAATTTAAGTCGAAGTTCGATTAACAAAATAAGAATATAAACTTTTTGACTAATTATAATGATACGTTTTGGTAAAAACTAAAATCATTATAACATTTTGGTTTAGTTATTATTGAAAACTAGTGGCCCGCCCGGCTTCGCACGGTTATGAAATATACATAACCTTCTTCTTTAAACACTTTATCTATTTAAAAAAAATGCATCGAAATCCGTTTTAAAGATTTAAGCACACAAAGGGGCATAGGGACAGAGGAAGCGACTTTGTTTCTTACCAAATCGAAATTAATTACAGAAAAATATCATAACTGAAGTTTATTTGTTTTTAAACTACCAAGACAAGGATCTTCATGCCCATATCCCCGAAGAGACGTAGGCAAAGGCATAACCAGAACACCCACGACTACGAAGACACGAAGTCCCACAATGTGATAGTTGGCAAGCCTATCGCCAACCGGGCACATATCCAATCCCGGGCAAAATTATTTTTATAAGAAAAAGTACACATTTTCTATTTTTTTTGTTGCCCCAGCTGGAATCGAAACAGGGACCTAAGAAAGTCAAATCCGACGCCGAATAATTTTTCAGTGTGTTACAATAGGTCACCAGTATCAAATGTCACTTCCCTTGAGATTTTACCCATCTTTTTACTTTGTACATCGAAAACGTTTACGTTACTACCTATTTGGTGATATGTCTATCATCTAAAGGTCTCCGTTATTTAGATACACCTTTTCTAAAAATATTTTTTCTTAAATCGAAAATATCTCTTATTCGACTATTTTTTATTAATCATAGACATATGTGTAGAATGCATAAATATTACTATTTCCTTCTGTTAGGTTGTCGACCTTGTGTTCGGGATCTTCATTAGTCAACACATTCATCCCTAAATTAGAAAATTGTCGGTTGTGTCCGTCCTCTTTCTGTCAACAAAAATTATTATTTACTAACGACCACGTAGTTTTACATTTTTATTAATGTGCTTAAAATAATTAATGATGTAAATTTTGTCTATAATTTAATTTTTTTTCATAAATAGAAATAAGTCTATATCTGAAAGAGAAAACGTTTTGACGGGATTGAGAGAAAAGATGGGCACAATTTTTTTTCATAATTATTAAATATCGTATCCATATTTAGTAAATAAGTGAATTTAGGTGACATTTTGTATAGTTTTAACCAATTATGATAAAAAAGAAGGAGGTAATGTGTTCGACTTCTATATTTTTTATTTAGGTGTGTCTTTCTGATCCGTTTTTAAATAAACTTTTTTGGAAACTCCGTATCTAAGAGATCCTATTGGCACCAAGTCTAGATCTGATAATGGAATCGCAGGCAAATTGATGAAAGTTTTTTTTGATAGAATACTAATTGAAATCGAAATTGTTTTTTGGAGTCTTACTGCCCTTAAAATATGTTGATTTAAAGTAGATAAGTATTCATAAAGATATCAAAATATCGCGTATTTTTTTGGTAATCAATCCCACTTTGCTTTTTATAACTTGATAATTAATTTTGACCTACAGTAGATGCTTACGCCTACATCGAAAATAACTCCGCCTATGTCAAAATGCACTCCGGGAGTGCCGGCAGAAGTGAAAACTTGAATATTAACGTTGTGCATTTTTGATATCAAAATATCCAAAGAATGGTTAGGGAATAATTTTGCACCATTTTTTTTTAATTATAAGTATGAAAGTACTGTCATTTATGTGGTAGAATGCAATATTCATTTTTTTGCCCTATAGTACACAAACATGACAACACGATCATTCGCGCAATCACTCTGCGCCGTCTAAACGAAACAGCAGGCACAGGCATACATTTTCGCCACGTCGTAGAAAAAGAGGGGTATACTTACTCTCCTAGGCCGGCTGTTTACTCTCCATCCATCTTACGAATTTTCGATCAGGTCACGTATTCTGACGCGAGCTTAGAAGTCTTTACCCATTCCAAAGAGAGTGCGCAACGCCTCTGAAGATGTTTTCACTTCATAAAGTAGCAGAGAATGTAAACATTTCAGGATCCCTTTACCTCTGTTACGTTCCCGGGGCTAAGTGACTGTCGGTGTGTAATGACGTAGAATAAAAGTTTCATTACAAATCGGCTCAGCCCCCGTTCCCAAGGATATAAACTTCAACTTGTTGTTTTGATTAATCTATATCCACTTGTTATTCCATTGAGCCAAACGAATCCAGTAAATTGATGAGCTATTGACCGCTTTCACAATGTACACTCTGGCACATATTAATCGTATTGTTTATTGGTCGAGGGGTTAGCGTACTCGCCTAAAACCAACTACCAACCGAGGGGCTCAGGTTCGATCGCCGAAGGAGGCAAGTCTTTGTGTGATGAACGTGTAGTTGACTTTATTTCTGGGTTTGGGTGTGTTTAATAAATTTATTCTCCTTTTTAAGTATTTCATCGTTTTGGAATCGTTTATTAACACCCACTACGATAACTTGTAGTTTGCTTATTTTGGGATTAGATTCAATGTCCAGTAAGTGCTATTTGTGATGAGTTTGCTACCTTTAACATTGTCGGACTAAAAGTACCTTGTCGCCACTCGTGGGTGCTTAACGTTTTCGAAGACATGGGCGTGAAGATTCTTTGTTATATAAACATATAACATTATGATTTTACAGACATTACATGTATACAGGATGTAAATGATATGTAACAAAAAAAAGTTAAACGACTACCATTTTTACTAATAAAATATTTTTATAAATATATTAGGGACCGTACAATATACAACACAAGTCATTAATACTTGCGTTAGTTCAAATTATGGCAATTGTAAAAGATAAAAAGTTACATGTCTTCTTATTAATCCGCCGACTTAGTGAAGTGTGCTCATTAAGAGTTAAGAGTCATAAAATCATAAAATTAAAAAAAAAATCTCCAACTAAACCTATCTGCAATGTAGCTAAGAACTATCTTGAAGTCAGCTTTCAAACAAAAAATCCGCATCAAAATCGGTCCATTACTTTCAGATTGTCGCCTCTGTGGTCTAGCGGTTCGGTTGTTGGACTTGACTGCATGAGGTCCCGGGTTCGAATCCCGGGTCGGGCAACAAAAAGAAAATTGAGTTTTTCCAATTTTCCAATTGTTCCAAATAAATGTTGCTTGGGACAGGATATGAGCCCTGTTGGCGATAGGCTTGCCACATATCACATTGTGGGACTTAGTATCTTCGGCTAGTCGTGGGCGCTCTGGTTGTGCCTCTGCCTACCTCTTTGGGGATATGGGCGTGAAGATACTTACTTTAACTTCAGAAGTTATGGTGTCATATAAAAGACGCACATACATACAAGAATACACATATTTACGTGCTTGTAAAAACTCACTTTTTTCGTTGAGGGTTAATAAAAAGAAGACGTCAGATATTCACCCCGTGCCCTTGTTGTTCTAGGGGTTAGTGTAGACAGCTAAATTCACCAATCGTTGGCTTGGGTGCGATTCCCGACAAGGTTAGGCTTTTGTATGATAAAGGTATTTGTGTGTGTTTCTGGGTGTTTATTTAAGTTATTACGAAATTTACGTCATTAATACTTATTGGTATTATAATTTACATCCGTATCACTTTGCTTTTGTTATTGTCAAGTGTACATTTTTTTTTCAACTTCCAAGCTATCCATTACAACTTGCATATCATATGGTAACCTGGAAGAGATCGCTGTTTTGGCGATAGTACCACATTTGTTACGTACTTTTCAAGTTTTATTTTTAATGTATTTTATCTGTTAAGTGATCAATAAAGATTTATTCTACTCTATATAATTCTATAAATTTGAAGTGAGCATATTTTCCATTCAAGAATATTTGGACAGACTACGCTATACGCGTGGCTCTATATAAGTATTTCTAAGGTGGAGATGTTCAACGATGGTACAGGAAAAGTTTTAGAGCATCTAACGCGCTCGAATAACTTCCCGAAATCCCCTCCTTGGCTTCCCTACTATTAATTTTTGTGGCGACTCTCTCTGATATCTAATGCTGCTTTGTTTATTCAGTGTTTCTAGCAGGTAGTAGTGGGTTAATTATAAAATACTATCCATTGCCACTGAATTCGAACACGCGTAAAAGTTGCATTTCGTGGGAAGTGATGAAAATTAATGATTTTCCCGTAGTGACAGTTTTTCTAAATTTTGACCCCGGCCTTATAAACTTCTACTATACAACATTTGGAAAAAATCACTTTTGTAGCTTTTGCGTGAACAGTGAACAAAGAAATATAATATATTAAAAAGAAAGAAATATAAAATAAATATAAAAGATAAATATTTTAATACCTTTTGTTTTGGGTTAGATATTCTGTGTAAAACACGTAGCAATAATTTTTTTTAAACATTTTTCATATACAGTCTTTGTTTTCGTATATAAAGTAAGTAAGTATCTTCACGCCCATATTCCGGAAGGGCTAGGCAGAGGCACAACCAGGGCACCCGCGACTAACTGAAGACACTAAGTACGACAATGTGATAGGTGGCAAGCCTATCGCCAATCGGTATCACATCCAATCCCCGGGCAACGTTTATTTTTATTAGAAAATTGAAATATAAAATTTTCTAATTTTTTTTTGTTGTCCGACGTTTGCCGAAAGTCCGAAGTTTAGTATTATGTTGTAAAGGAACCTACTCATCCTCAAATTGACAAGTTATTATTTAAGTTATTTTTATGTATTTGTATGTGGTCATGATGAATAGGATGCTCTAGCAAAATCCACGTCCTCTGATTAAGGCGTTCGACTGTACCGCAGCCCCGTTTGAGTTCGCTATGAGTTAGCTTGCCTATTTATTATCTCCCTGATTGGGTTATTCATGAGAAGAGCTATTGTATGTATAAAATTACTATCTCTTTACCCGCGCCTTCGTCTGCGTAGAATAGTTACGATTGTCGTATAAAATTTCATCCTTTATGATAATGGAAGGCTAACAAGCAGTCGGATTTCCTGATGGTAAGGCATTCACGTCGCCTAGAAACACCAAAGGTGGTAATGGTGCGTTGCCAACCTGAGACCAAGATGCTAGGCTTCAAGATTTTAAGTTTACCGGCTAACTTACCCTCCAAACCGGAACACGTCAACGGCAAGCATTGGATGTTATGGCGGCAGGAATAATTAGAGCGGTGGTACCGATCCGGGCGAGTCGCTGCGAAACTCTACCACCTAGTAGGATGTCACGGTGTTAGTGACGGTAAGCATATGCTCGCCTTTTACGAGCTGCCTGACAGGAAGGCAGATGGTCTATTCTGTAATAGAAAGTATTGCAGAATAGACCATTTGCCCGGACCAAAAGGGGGAAAAACAGTTGTTTGTTTCGGAATTATAAACTAATATTTATAATCCCAAGTCCAAACTGCCAAGATTGAGTTGTTTTGACTATAATATCTATTTCAAAAGTTGACCAATCGATACATCGATTTTTTAAGCACTGAAAGCGTTACAGACAGAAAAAGGATTTTCGCGTTTTTAGTCTTCAGAACAGTCAGTTTTGTATGGACTACAAATATGGATATGTTTTCAAATGCACCTTCTTCTGACAATAACTTACACGATAAAAAAAAGAATATTCAAAATTGGTCCACCTATTTACGCGGAATCGATCCCGGACCCTTGTGGACTACACAAACTCCAATACGAAACCACTAGGCGACAGAGGCGATCAATCTTAATTTAGAGATCAATTAAGAGTATGAAGCAGTTTTTTGTGAGCGTCTCATGGGGGTGCTGCATACGAAGCTAAATGTCAAGGTCGCCGATTAAAGGGCCATTAGCAAAGCACCCTCGTGCTGCCGACCCACTGACAGACACAAGATTCTTGACGGAATGACTTCATTAGAAGTAGATTATTAGTATTGCTATGTCAGAAAACTCAATTGCCAGAGACGTTGTAGTTTTTAAATTTAATTTGTTACTTCAAGTTAGTGTAAAACCGTTTTTACATTAGTAAAAAAATACATTTTTTGTTACTATATAAAGGTCTAAAAAGTTTTAAAAAAATGTAAACACTTAAATAAAATTGAAGAGTCTGGTTTGTCAAAATATAAAATATTTTACTAAATGTATATTATCATAATACGAAGTATTTCTACGTCAGAAAACACAATTGCCATTGTATGTTTTTTTTAACATAATTTCAAGTAAGTGTAAAAACATGTTTTATTACTGCATAAAGATCTAAATAAATCAAAAAATATTTACACTTAAATAAAATTGAAGAATCTGGATTTTTAAAATAAAATCTTGCTAAACCAACGATACGTATAAAAAGAATAAAATCCTGTTTTTTTTTTTAATTTTACGAGGTAACTTCTAAAACTGAAAATTTTAATTGCGTTTTCATTTTAGGAGGGAGTGAGTCCCAATAAAGCCGGTAAAGTAGGAACGCAAATATTTTTAATACAAATAAAGTGGGATACGGGTTAGTTTATCGTATTCTTTCATGGGCCAATGTATACAGTTCAACAATAAACTTCAAAATTATAAGAAGGAACTTCCAATTTATAAATTTAAGAAATGTTTTAATTGCAAATTAAATGAGAAGGGTTATTATACCATTACTGAATATTTAGCTGATAAGACCGATTGGGATTAATTGCTCCCCATGCCAATCTCTTACAAATATAATGTATCATTACATTAATTATTGTATACATATTTTGAAATCAGAAAGAAACGACACTAACGCCGAGGATCTTCTCAGTGTAAGGCCGCGTGCTAATCCGGTGGTAGATTTAGCATTATATAGACGCGTCACAAGTGTCTCTTGTATGTTAACATGAAATAAAGATTATTTTGAATTTTAATTTATTAATTTTACTTTTTTTTTCAATATTTCGTGTCGCTTTAAGCCTTTGCCAAAACGACTTTAAATAGACCTAATGCCCGACCTTAACTCAATTTTGTATGAAATTTAACATATTCCCCGAAGCCCCGTTGAGTTGCTTGACGAAATTTAATCAGTGTCGCTGAATTTCAGACATTTTACAATCTATAGGTAAAACCTTCACCTTATTATTTAACCTTTAAAGTATGCCTGTAAAGTTATTACATTACATATCTTCACTCCAAGTCGCTTACGGGGTAGGCAGAGAGTATTGAGTGCCAGATCTCACGATCCTGACAAACCTGTCTGGCTTACTTCACTTTCATTACCCGTTTCATACAAACGCGCCGGTTTCGGAGACTCTTGACACCACCTTCGGATAATATCCGAGTGATCTGATCGTGTAATGTCAACCTTCGCCTCCCCGGGTACCTACATCCATCCACATTCGCTTTGTTTATCTGCTTTTGTCAATCTTTCATCTGTCATTCTTTCTACATGACCGAACCAGCGGAGCATGCCCTTTCGCATTTTAACACCAACACTCTCTTTCAATCCAACTCCTTCTCGGATCTCACTGTTACGAATGCGGTTAGCGAGCGTTACACCACATATTTTTCGTAGCGCTCTCACTTAGGCCGCATTTATCCTACTTTCATGTTTTGTAAAGTTATTTACCGTTTAAAGTATTTATTTTTGGAAACTGTAATGAAATAAAATCGCTGTATCACGGGAGAGTCAGCGTTTATCATTGGTCGTCATTGTGAAGTCGTTTATTTGCTTTTATACTGAACTCGTATCTCTTTATCTCGTTGATACGTTTTAAAAAACAAATTTCAATGTAATTAACTTATAATTAATCTGGCTGTTGCTTGTGATTTGTAGCTAAAACTTGTCTAATACTACTGTTATATTAACTCTAACTTTAAGAGTTGGGGAGTGAAATAAAAGAGTCTAATTTAAATTTTTTTTTTCAAAATCCATACTATGTAATAAATGCTAATAGATATATGCTTTAGAGAAAGATACATGAAAATTTAAACCCCATTACATATTAAAGGAAGTCGATTTAACGGCCACAAACTGAGATCCGAGGAAAAATACTCAGCGAACCTTTCCTTTACGTTATGTAGACCTGAGTTTGAGAAATTGCTTTCTGTGGCTGTAGAATTCTCCACAAAAACTCCGAAGGGCAGCAACAAGAATGGCCAATAATTATCCAGCCGTCAGCAATTTGCAACACGCAATAACGTTATCTTAGATTAACACTCCAGGTACGAGTGTTAAGTATTTTATTACCTGACTGTAGTCTTCCACGTAAACAATTGTTAAATTCATTTTATAGTCTACTATCAATTTCAATTTATTAATTTTTTGAATCCAAAACGTCTTTAGCGGCGTTGCGCACTTTTTTGGAATGGGTAAAAAAAATTCTGAAGTCGTATCAGGCCACGTGACCTGATCTAAAATTCGTAAGACGTAAGATAAATGTTCGCGTTGTCATGTTTGTGTACGATAGCGCAATAAATGAATATTGTATTCTACCACATAAATGATAGTACTTTCATACTGATAATTAAAGCAATTCGTTCAAAACTATTCCCTTACCATTCCAAAACATTAAAAATGCAAAAAAAATGTTTATTAAATTTATTCTAGTATCTATTTAAGTATTTTCTATGTATGAGTATCGTTGACT
>NJDD01000543.1:1039964-1070503 GCA_002245505.1 Calephelis nemesis
TTTAATCAGTTACATAAACATTACGAGTTTTGCGACTTTGCAAGATCAAAACTAACAAATAAAGATTGATCTTGGCCATTACTAGCGTATTCCGGTAGGATATCGGACGTCACAGCAGTTCGCTCCGCAGCCAACTAATGTATTGGTACATTTGGTTAATTCCTCTCGATTCATTAGGCAGAGTGGCGAGTACTTTTAGTACGCGCCCTTTATGGAACCTTTACGTCTGATTACATTCACTTCATTAGTAATGTCAATTGAAAAATATTTGTTTCTAAGCAAACTAATTTTGTGATTGTGTTTAAATTGGTGTTTAAGGAAATAAGATGTTTTTTTAAAAATAATTGTTTTTAGACAAACTAAGTTTGTAATTGTGTTTAAAGTAATAAGATATATTTTTAGCCTTGTCACTTTCCCGTTTAAAAGCGTTTCCAGAAAAAGTTGTCATCAGAGTATGTTACAATTTCCTTTAAATAATCAACTAGCTGTTGCCCGCGGCGTTGCCTCGTGAGGTTAATGGTCTCGCAGCAACATTTTTAGGGACAAAAACTAGCCTAGGTGTTTATCCAAGCTACCCTTTATATGTGTGCCAAATTTCATGAAAATTGTTTCGGCAGATTTTGCGTGAAGAAGTAACAAACAAACAAACATACAAACTTTCACATTTATAATATAAATATGATACCGTGTGTTTTAAATTGTAACACTTTTGCGACATTATAACCAGTGCACACTCCCCACAATAATTTATAAATATATCAACTAATAAAACAATCATTAAAAGAACTAGTGTAGATGATGCTTTAAAACATTTTAATTAAAAAAAATATTGTTTTGAAAAAACATGACTTTGACAATTACAAGAAAACTAATCCGAGATCTTAGGCCTATAACTGTGTTTCTTGTACAGTATTTATTTTAGTTACAAGGACCCTTGTTACTGATGCGGTGGACAGATCGAAGTGGAAAAGTAGAGGTAGGAGGGTGGACTCTTGGGTTCCTCCCGTCCAAATGTGAGGAATATTCAAGATAAACGCTACACTGATGGTAATGGAGGCTTGTCAAATTATGTATGTCTGATTTGTATGTCTGAAAACGACTTACTGGGCCTTTACATTAGGTTCGTGTCGTAAAGTGGGTCAAATGTTGAGCTACGCAGGACCAAAAGTGATTTATTAACTTTTCCTTACCAAAATGCCATTAACGTGCCGACAATCTGAACGATGTGAAGGCAATTTCGGTATTTTTCGATGTTATCTCAGTTACCAAATACTTGTTCTGGTAGCTATAAACAAGCTTTACGTAATCACACTTCACGCCAAGTCCCTTACTAGGTAGGCAGAGAGTATCGAGTGCCAGACCTCACGATCCTGACAAACCCGTCTGGCTTCCTTTACGTTCATTACCCTTTTCATACAAACACGCCGGTTTCGGAGACTCTTGACACCACCCTCGGATAGTATCCGATTGAACCTTTGTAAGTTACTTAGAAGAAAAGGCTAGCTATATATTTACTAGACGCAGTCTGCGGCTAGGGCTGCATATTAAAATTACTTGGCTCCCACGGAACCCGTTTAAGTGTCAGAATGTCCATCGTGAAATTATAAAAAATTAATAACCCCGACAAAATCATCACACACATAAACATTTTACCACAACTTGCAAAGATAAAGATTGTTAAACAAACGAACACACTTTTGTAATTTGTAACATTAGTATGGATTTCCCAATACTAATAAATATTTTATTCATTACCAACATGCAACAATAGTACCGGCCCAAATGAGGCGATTCAGAAGCACGTGCGTCTCCAAATCCTCGCAGATCTGATTACCTGAAACTCTAATTACGGGAATCCTTAGGCAAGTCACTCGCCACCCCCCTTAATCCCCATTAGCTGATTAACATAATTAGCTTACTACTGGCTTAGTTCTAGCATGGGCATGTATCGTCGTCGAATAGATAATCGAATCATCTAAAAGAAACTGTCGCCAGTCGGCATAACGTCAGTGATTATCACTGTTGAGTTTCGGTTTTGGGGTAAAAGCTGGCAAACTCATACTCAAACATTCAGCCTCGATTTGGCATTTAAGAATTAATTCCGAAATCTGTCCGTTTTACTAATCTCGCGTAGTCCCACAAGAACATTTCTTCGGGATAAAAACTATCCTTTGTGTTAATCCGAGTTACCCACCATGTGTGTACCAAATTTCATGAAAATCGGTTCTGCCGTTTTTGTGTAAAGGCGTAACAAACAAACAAGCACACAAGCTTTTGCATTTATAATATTAATAGAATATAAAAGTATTGATGCGGGATAATTTTTATTATAAGCAATATATAAAACTTAAATCCCTAGTTATACACATAATAACATCAAATTTTATGCCGACGTTTTTCCCCGTTTTCGGGGAAATAAAATAAGACGTCCACACTTTTTATGAGCTTTATGTTTTTACTTTTATATATGTTTGCGAGTTGCTGCTATGCAATGTGAGATGTTTACGTTTTTTTGTGACAAGTTTTTAATGTGCCTTAAGAGGTGTTTGGGTTTTTTATGGATGCCGTTATTTTTAAGTAATATTTTTATATGCAGGAGCTATGATGTAGCTCGAACAGTATAACCATCGTTATCACCGCCTCGGTGGTCGAGGGGCTCAAATACAGTCCTAACTACAACGACCAACCGCGAGGCTCGGGTTCGATTCCAGACGGGGGTGACATAGACATTTGTGTGATGAACATTTAGATGTCTGCATTTCCGGGTCGGGGTGTTTGTTAAATTTGTTCTGGTATATATTTAAGTATTTCTGCGTATTAGTATCGTTGACTAGCACCGGTAACATAAGCATATAATATGCTTAGTTTTGGGTTAGATTCAATTTGTGTAACTTGTCCCGGGTTATTTATTTATCATACCGTTTTCCCATGCGAGAAGGGTAGGTTAGCTGGTAGAATTGCATAGGTGGTTTAATACCCAATGATAAAATTTCGATGTACCAGTAACATCTCTGGTGTGTGTAGGCAAAGGGTTTGTCTTACTGGCAGGTGAGCCGTCTGCTTGGTTGCTAACTTGTTTGCTAACTGTTTGCTAACTTTAACTAACACCAAAAATACTTGTTTTAAATGTCAGATACCTACCGTACTTACGAAATATTTTAATTTTTAATCCAGTAAAACTCCAACAAATTCAAATTTCAATGGTCGTTGATAAATAAAACTATGTGCGTTATAAAGTACTAGCAGTTTCACGCAGCGTCGCCTGCGTAACTTGGGTTTTTCTGCACCGATTTTGATGAAACAAAGCCTATGTCATTCAGGGATAATATAGCATTCTAAGGGTGATAGAATTTTTCAAATCGGTCTAATAGTTTTGGAGCCTATTCATTTGAAATAAACAAACACAAATATCAAACATTTCCTCTTTATAATATTAGTATAGATAGCTCCTAAGCCTTTTGTATGATTTAGAAAAAATCTATGAGACCATCTCTGTATCATGACCTACCTCACGAACAAATAATCATTTAAATCCATTTATCCCGCAACAACCACATGAAAAACAAAAGTATACGCATCATCTCGCAACTTATAGCTTCTTTGGTCTAGTGGTGGTCAGTATTGGTGTTGATTACATGATCTCGACTTCGATTCCTGGGTCGGGCTACGAAAAATGTTTTTTTTTCCAATTTTCTAATAAAAACATCGTTGCCTGGAGTAAATGTGAATGGTTGGTGACAGTTTTGCTACCATGATAAGTTGGACAAAAATACCTTCAGCTAATAATGAATGTCTGGTTGTATATTTGCCTATGTCTCCAGGGATATTTGAAGAAACTAATTTTATTAACACACGAATTTAGGACCTATTTGGAGTCGCTTTCTTAATATAATTGTTATGGTTAACACTTGTACTTATCCACTATACACCGTTGCCGTCTATGTATAGTGGACAAGTACTAGTGTTAACTACAAAAATACGTGGGTATACAATGGAATTCCACCAAGTTCCGACGATAACAAGTATGGATTCTAATTTTGATGGGTTTATATTTACCAGTCATTAACCGAAGCAGACGGTAGTAGACTTTGACTTTAATCAATACAAACACCATTTTAATGGATCAATTAACGGAGCATCCATGCTTTGTCGTTAAAATAGTTAAAGCCACATTACATCGTACACTTTATGGGTCTTTTATAACTCGTTAAAAAAGTACATATAGTACTACGATACTGCTTCACTACATAGTATAAAACAAAGTCGCTTCCTTTGTCCCTATGTCCCTTTGTATGCGCAAATCTTTAAAACTATGCAAAGAATTTTGATGCGGTTTTTGTTAATAGATAAAGTGATTGAAGAAAAGTATTGAAGTAAAGTGATTGATTTCATAACCGTGCGAAGCCGGGGCGGGCCGCTAGTTATGTTATAAGGGAATGAAAAAGCTAATGACAGGGTCCGTAAATGTTTTAACATACGCTAACTTCATTGTCTATCAACCAATTTTAATGTCCTATCTTCTGATAGAGATAGGTCTACTAGAGTTTTATTGCTAGGACGTTTTTTAGTTATTTAAAACTAACAGTGTTTACCTGGCAACTGATCTAAAATATCGCTGTCTCTTATCTTAGACAGGTTTATAATATTGGTAGGTATGTATATAATGGAATTAACTCATACTCTTTCTATTCCCTAATCTTAGATGATCCTGTTGTCTCGTTTCAGGGACTTATATTAAACTTGTCATTACGGTGAACTTCGTACAGTAAGGCCCTTGTTACTTTTTTGTTTCAATTTTGCAAAAATTTTAATAATTATTCTCCGATTCAGGAAAGACTAACAAATCACTAAACATGTTTAAAATGGGTCCAGCCTTTCCTTAAGCGTTGTAAAAAAAGCGACTCTGTTTCTGTATAATATTCTATAAATATTAATACATATTTCTAAACTAATATTATAAATAGGAAAGGTATAATTTTTTGTTTCTTTATTTGAAATGAATAGGCCCCGAAACTACTGTACCGATTTCAAAAATTCTTTCACCTTGAGAATGCTTCATTATCCCTGAGTGACATAGGATTTGTTTCATCAAAATCGGTGCTGTAGAAGCCAAGTTACGCAGGCTTATAGCCTATACGAGTGAAACTTTACTGAATAGTACAGGGAATAGTTTTCGTTTGCTAAACTACATCTATCAAGACTAGGTTAACTCCTACAAGGAGCGGTAAATGCTCATTCACAAATTTCCCCTTCATCCATTCTGTCTAAAATTAGCTTTGACGTGGTTAGAACTCGGCCACTTTCCTGAACAGCCGGAAGTACACCCCAAACTATAGGTGACGTAAAACCCCGTGTGACGTCACGTCGCGTGTCTAATGTGACGCCGCCGAGTGACCCGTGCTCGCGAGGTCGTCCAGCCTTCACGCCAGTCATACTTCCTCGTCCACGGTGGACGTACGCGGACCTGCATCGGTATATCGAAAATAAACTTAGTAAAACCACTGACGAACCGTTCTCGGTGAGTACTCGTAGTTCCCAAATCCAGAGCCTACATTGGCTTCAGCTTTTTGAGGTCAGGGAATCTGAGCTAAACATTTTCAAGTTTAACTAAACAACTCTGTTGTAAGCTTTGAGTTTTTGTGTTTAAATAACTGAAAAGCGGTTTTAATGTATCTTTGTCTTTTATCTACTTAATAATAGCGCTAAAAACAGTTTGTTTATAAATTATAACTATTGGGTTATACGTTTTAGTTGTATGAAAATTGAGTAGGTAATAAAAATGGCTACAAAATATATTTATATCTAAAATCATCGAATCTTTGAAACTTTCTAACGGTCAGAATAAAGTCGTTTTATTCGATATTGTATAACATTATTATTATTATTCTAAGCTTAACAGTGGTCGTAGTTTTGTTGCGTTCTCATTAAACTATTTTTAAGTTATTGGTATCTTCTTTCAATGATAGTAATAGAAAGAGACAAAACACGTTTAGTGTTGTTAGATTAGTTTTTAAATACATGCCATTTCTATAGACTTTCAATCTAGTGCTTAGAAAAGGTTGATTAAAAATAAAAACGTCACGAGTTTATATGTTCGTTCCCTTTTCTTTTTGTTTCATTAGAAAAAGATAGCATACACTTAAAATAAGTTTGGATTGTTCTTAACAGAATTTCTACCAGTATCGAGGTTCTTTTGGCAAATCGGCTCAAATTTCAAAACTGCTATAAAGATAAACTGCAATAAACTATTGAGAAAAGTTTCCAGAAGAATAATGCTTTGTCAAATTTCAGCAATAACAACATTACAGTAAAAAAGTAAAGGCAAACAAAAAATGTGAACATGATATGAAATCGATATAATTGTCTGAGTAGTTTATAGTGTATCTAGGTATGGTTGCCTGGATAAATATAATGACCATTCAAGTTAACCTTGCTTTGTACATTATAACTATCGAAGGAACCATGTTTTATTTTTTTAACTAGATGTCGCCCGCGACTTGGTGCACACGTTAAAGTAACTTTTCGTGGTCAGTGATGGGAAGGAAAGATTAACCTTAATACCTTGGTATCCTACCTTTTGCGGTAAGATAATCTTTGATAAACGTTGACCCGGTTTATAAGATACCCGGCTAAACAAAGGTTGGCAAAAATCCTTCTAGTAGTTTTTACCTGAAAAATGGACATACAAACCGACAAACAATTAAATAGGCCTCGTTTTGGGTTATGTATCTTGTATACAACACGTAGCAATTTTTATATATATAGGATACTAGCTGCCTATTCCGGCTTCGCTCGGATGGTATTTTTTTTATCATAAATTAAGATATAAGCAATCCTATTTTTCAAGTTGGATCAAACTGCACACGGTGTGCAAATTTGTTTGAAATCGGTAAAGTAGTTTAAGAGTCCATCGCGGACAAACAACGTGACACGTAATTGATATAATACCTACGTTATCTTGATTTAGAAGTTGCCCGCCAATATGCCCGTGTATTAAAGTTAGCTTTCCCGCGTCCTGATATCGGAGTAAAAATTTATCCGTCACTATCCATCGTTCTATAAGCTTTGGAGTCGTAACTAAAAAGAAAGATGAACTTCTCTTAGCTACACAAAAATTATGTCACAGTATCGCTAAATCGTGAAAGAAAAGCAAACAAATACACTTTCACATTTATAAGGACGCTAAAGGCTTGCAAAATATCCTGTCCTTTAGTTTAAAGTGTCTTAACTTTATTGGAAGTTATGTAACTTTTTAAAATTATTAGGTCACAAAGTATTATTTTCACACTAGCCTCCACCCGCGACTCCGTCCGCGCGGATGTCGGTATTCGCTCCAAAAATTAATTTTTTTTCTACAAATTTTTCAAGATGAAAAGTATCCGATTTTATGCCCAGGATATTAAGGTATAATTATACCAAGTTTCATCGAAATCGAACCATTAGTTTTCACGTGTGCCTGAACATACAGACAGACAAAAATTTTTTTAATCACATATTGGGGTTTGGTATCGATCCAGTAACACCCCCTGCTATTTATTTTTTCAATATTTTCAATGTACAGAATTGACCCTTCTACAGATTTATTACATGTATAGATTACAAACCTACATAATCGTATACTAACTAAAGGAGTCGTTTGTTTCGAAAAAAAAATGTGTTAATATTTTTAACGATGACTGGATACCTTAAAATCGATTGTAAGCTAGTAAAAGCCGAGTATTTATTGGTTTAACCTTGTACTAAAATAAACTTATTTTAACTTAGTGTTACTTTATGATAGACTAGATGTTGCACGCGGCGTGGCGCGCGTGGTCCTACGGGAACATCTTCGGGCTAAGACTATCCTTTGTGTTAACCTAACACATAGGATATAACTTTGTGTTACTTTATGATAGACTAGCTTTTGTACGCGGCGTGGCTCGCGTGGGCAATGGTCCAATGGGAACAGTTTTCGAGATGAAAACTATTCTATTATTATTAACTCTTTATTGTACACAACAAAAAAAAATACAGAAAAACTAAGACTAAAATAAACATAAGTACAAAGGGCGAGCTTATCTCAAATGAATGAAATTCTATGTGATAATCCAAGTTATTCTCTATGTTTGTGCCAAATTTCATGAAAATCGGTTTAGCAGTTTTTGCGTGAAAGAATAAAAATACTAACAAACAAACATACAAATTTTTGCATTTATAATATTAATAGGATTAAATGTTATTTGACGTCTCTGAGTGCGGCCGAAGTATTTAATATACCTTAAAATAATATGATCCTTCTGCAGGTACGTGTTTGTCACCTAATACCTCCTAAGCAGCGGGACCGATTTAATTGAAACTTATATGTATGTTCCTATGGGTCCCTGTGTGGGTTTTAAAATACGATAAAACCTGGTTACGTGACGCTGCCGTCGGAATGTGTCACCAAGTGTCGACGGCGGTACGAAGTTAGCCGGTTCCGATAGTATATATGTAAAGACCTCACGTTACGATGTAGTTTCGGGATAAACTATGAAACCACTAAAGATATATTGTTAATAAATATCTGTAATTTAGTCCAACTTAAATTTACCAAAGCCTTTTATCCCAGTATTGCAACATATTCCCGCGGGAAAACTAAATATCTTTTACATGCGAATATTAAGTTGCGGGCAATTTGTAGTTTTCTGTATAAAAACTAGCTGACCCAGCAGACTTTGTTCTGCTATATTTTTAATGTGATTTTATTAAAAAAATTGGGGTGAGTCAACCTCCAATACTTAAGGGTATGAAAAATAGATGTTGGCTGATTCTCAGACCTACTCAATATGCTTACAAAATTTCACGAGAATCGGTCCAGCCGTTTCGGAGGAGTTCAATCACGCACACCGTGACACTGGAATTTTATATATTAGATGTTTCTTCATAATCAGCAGAGTTGTTTTATAACGGTTTAACAATAAACACAGACATACAAACAAGAGCCATGAATAGATTACACTTGTTACCAATGGACTACCATTAGAACCAGTGCTACAGTGGACAGTGATGTGTAGTGATGTGCTAGAAAGTGGTGATGTACTGTGAACGGACGCGAGGTGATGAGTGATGGGAATCATCATCGGGACTTGCGTTCCTGACGCCGAGCCGGATGCGGTGGCGTATGGCGCGCAAATCAGGCGCCCGCCCCGGAGGGTACTCTATTATGGTAAATATACCTTGTCCCTACTACTGATCAATATACCTTGTACTACTGGTCAATATACCTTGAACTACTAGTAAATATACCTTGTACTACTGGTATATTGATTGTCGGAACGGTCATCGGAAATTTAAAAAAGAAACAGCGCGGACAGGAATTGAACCCGCAACCATCGTCTCTAAAATGCGTTTCTTATGTTTGGTGTCACCGAATAAACACACAGCTTTCCTGATGGTAAGAGACGACCTTGGCCTATAGGCACCTTAAATAAACACGTCCGTTGCTGTCCTAATTCATGGATGGAAGGTATATGATGCAATTCTTCCAGCTACCCTACCTTCTAGATCGAAACATGACAAAGTCATTATAGAGATAGGAATACGTAAGGCGGTGGATCCCTATCCGGGCAAGTTGCTGCACGACACTGCCACCGGTAGCCTTTACTTGTCTTTGTTAAAATCGTCAAAACGTTGATCAAAAACATCACAATTTGACATGTTCGGACTAACCTGACATGTTTAAAACGTTCCATCTCTTTTGTTTTTGTTTTATTGAAAGAGATAGCATGCATGTAAAATAAGTTTAGTTTGTGAACAGCAAAATTACCAATATTAATAATGAAATTATTTTTTAAATATTGCTTATTATAAAAGCCAGACTGCGACAAAATCAGGTTTTGGTATACGTGTTACACTTGACTTTCTGATATTAACGAGCTTCGAAGTAAAGACTTAAGATAACTATGTCAAGATTTTTATCTTGAAAAATGATTACTCGTGTATAAAATGCTTCGTCAGTACAAAATAAAGTTCCACTCAGCTCCCTGCAATTCGGTGCGTGAAATATTTCCTTCCAACATTCTAGACGACACCAATCTTTTGTAGAGCACTTACTAAACTAATTTTATATTATCGCTATCTTCTTTCGACGGAAGTAATAGAAAAGAGACGACACGCTTTTACGTGCTGTCAGATTACTTTGTTACCGATAATTTTTGACGTTTAGAAAACGTTGGTTAAAAATCTTACAGTCCTGACTTATTTGACATGCCTAAAATGTTACAACTTTTGTTTTTATTTTATAGGAAAAAGATAAGTCAAAAATAAGTTTACTTAGTGCTCAGTAGAATTACCGACGGTGTCAATTTTATTTTCTAATAACAGCTGTTTTTAGTGCTAAGGCATCGAAGATGCACATGGTCTCCTGATGGTAGGAGAAAATCATATACAGATACGTCTCTGTTCAGTGGTCCCGCCTAAGTGGAACAGGACACTGCCAAACATATTTTATTATTAAGTAAAATGGTTGTTGATTAAAATTATTTAAATTTGTAAAACATCGTAAAATACATAATCCCAGCAGTTTGGCGAAACTTTCATATTAAAAATTTAAAAAATCAGTTTGCTATGTTTTGTATTCGCCTAAATCATATGTCACTAGTTGCCTAATATCTGAATGCCTTTAGACTTACTTTCAAATTAAACGGGTTATACTTATCTCTCAAGTTTCTTGTGTCATTTGAGCTAAACTTCATACAAAATCGGGTTTGCTATGTATCTAAGGAAGTCCCGCCTCTTATTACGTAGTACTTATATACTCTTTGAATCCCAGATTTAAAAAAATTTGAATTTGGAAAACATCGTAAAATACGCAATCGCAGATTAAAATGATTTAAATTTGGAAAAACATCGTGAAATACGTGGTCGTAGATTAAAATTATTTAAATTTGGAAAACACCAAAGTGAATTTAACCAATTGGTCGATTTGGTGCCTTCTTTAACTTGGCCACCATCTATACCGCCTGCCATTTAAAGGACGCACTATAAAGTCGTTAGTGACCGTTCACCGTACGATCCAACATATTTTCACGTCATGGTCACACTACTCGCGCCATAAAGGATGTTAATAAAACATTAGTTCACCGAGCACGCACTCTCGTTACCATATAAAAACTTGAACCTCCTTTGTTTCGCACTCATCTTAAATTATGCTATTGCCCACCTACAAGTATCAGCTATAACTTGATCTGTATGGCAAGTTGACGTATTATTTTATATTTATGTATGTATGTGTATGTATTAGACATTAAATTGTAATTATTGCAAAACAGTTACAACGATATGTAATTATGAATCAGTTTCCTGAATGTTTTGCAATTACTTCATAAAAACAAAGGTTAACTGGGACATTTCTGCCTCGTAAACGATATTTTTTAATATTTGTAATCGATTGGTTGGACTTGTGGATACTCTAGTCTATGGAGGCAAAATGTTGTGACTACGATTTGCCAACAAATAGGATATACCCAAATACTGCCAAAGACATCTTTGTGTGTTTGGCCAGTCTTCAAATTTGTACATATGGTTACAAAGCTATCGAATCTACTTCTTCTCCTTTCGCTTGAGAAGTTTTCGTTTTTTCTACTTGTTACTTATATACAGTACATTTTGGTAAAAAAACAGTTATTATTATCAAAAGCGACGTGTTTTCTCAAGAAATCTTTTTTTATGTGTTAAGATAGCGAATAACCACACGGTTCTCCTTATGCTAAGATATAACCGTAGCCTAAAGACACCAGAGATGTTACAGGTGCGTCGCTATCTTGTGTGTAATCTGTCTACTCTTATGCCTACTAACACTGCGTAAAAATAAGGTGCTTTTATTTATTTATTCAAGTTAACATTTATGCTTGCTTAAAATAAGATGTATCACAACAAAGAAAGTACATTATTTATACAGGGTTACATCTAAAGCACCATCTAAATCCTGAGAAACGGTTTGGCATTGATAACAATTTCGATATATGAAAAAACTAAAATTTAAAAAAAAATCAATTTTTATCCGACGCAAAATACAAGATGCATGGCTATAACGTAAACAAAGTATAAAACTGGTTCCCACCGACCGGAGTCCATTCGCATGCTGGTAACGTCTGACTCGTACTGGGTGCGACATAGCGTGACAATAAGTTAAGCATCTTTACGGACTGTTTTAAATGAATGTTTATAAAAGTAAATATTATAATTTGGCAATAATATTTAATATGCATTACCATTTAAGCCTGTACCCCCTTATATTAAAATTTCTTTCAAAGTTACCACCCTCCATATACACACCTATCTTAAAAAATTTGGAATCTCGATTCCCAGATATACCTACGAATATAAATTATTTAAAAAAAGTATCTTTACGCCCATATCCCCAAAGAGTTAGGCAGAGGCATAACCAGGGCACCCACGACTAGCCGACTAATTTATTTATTATTATTTTTATTAATTAACGTTAAATCGATCAATAAGCTATAATTTTGTGGAAAATGTTGACATAATAACTGATTGAAAAATAATTGCCGTCTCTGAGAGTGGCCGTCAGCATACATATACATCTTCACGCCAAGACCCTTACGGGGTTGGCACATAGTATCGAGTGCCAGACCTTACGATTCTGACAAACCTTTCTAGCTTCCTTCAACCTTCAAACACGCCGGTTTCGGAGATTCGCCGTCGTATAAAATCAGTAATTACATATACTACGCCGTCAGTATATTATGTACTAGCAGTTTCACGCGGCTTCGCCTGCGTACCTTGGCTTCTTCTGCACCGATTTTAATGAAACAAAGCCTATGTCACTCAGGGATAATGTAGCATTCTAAAGGTGAAAGAGTTTTTAAAATCGGTCCTGTAGTTTCGGAGCCTATTCATTTCAAACGAATAAACAAAAATCAAACCTTTCCTTTTTATAATATTAGTTTAGGTTATTACTTATATCTTTTGGTCGTCAGTCTAGGACCAATTCCTTACGTTTCCTCCCCAGTCCCAAACCTGGGAAGTGAGCTGACTAATGACCCGCTAAAATACTTTTATTATAGTTATACAATGCCTTGTTCTGTGAAACAGTGTTTTTTAATATGTTTCAATAACATTCATTGACTTGAAATATCAACAATCTTTTTAAACAATTAATTATTTTAAACGAATGGTACACAGTTTTGATAATCATCAAATATTCAGTAAACTAAACGATCCTATCCAATTCAAAGTTTAAATCGAGTGGGAGGGTTCGCGTCAAATTCTTTACCCCCTAAACGTGACGGACGGCTTCAATTCCGAGTGAGGGCAGACTTTTATGTGACGAACATGTCCTTGTTTCTAGGTCTGGGTGTTTATTAAATTTATTATAATTTGCTTACTTTCAGTTTAGAACAGTTTGTGTAATTTTTACGGAGACGATTATTTATTTAATCTTTATCGTTATATCAGAATTAGTTTTCAATAAAACAATTTATTCACAACACTTTCCACAATACTTATTTTTATTTATATAGTTTAACCAACCGGTTTCGCTATACAAGCATCATCAGGGCTATATAACAACTATATATATAGTCTTGTATAGCGAAACCGCTTGGCTAAACTATATAAATAAAAAAAATATTGTGGAAAGTACAAGTGTTGTGAGTAAATTGTTTCAAGAATGGAATTCCACCAAGAACCGACGATAAGAAGACGTATAGAATCTTTTTCAATAACATTAAAATCACAAAATTTCAATAAATTCCTTTAAAACATGTATGTAATGTAGCTTAGAGGCATCTCCATCACGTCAGCTTTTAAACAAAAAAAAATCGCATCACAATCCATCAATCCGTTCCAAGTTAAAATGCTGTGGCATACACGATGCATCAACACACGTACACTTAGACACACTTATAATTGTTATCGTCGGCACTTGGTGAAATTCCATTTTATACACACTTTTTTAAGATAAACTCTTGTACTTTTCCACAATACACTTTATGTTATACTATAGTCAACAGGTTTTCTCTTTTCAAAGGGCTTAACTAAAGATAAAATAAGTCTGTTTTCATTACGCGTTCACTGTTTGTTTGTAGGTTACTGACGGTACTTAAATAAAAAGTGTAGTGGCAAAGTACAAGCGTCGATCTTAACAAAGTGTGTTAGACAGACGCCTGAAACTTATCATAAAAGCGTTTTTATAAAAGGAATATTATCTATCTTTCCTAAAAATCATATGATTAAAGTATAAGTACTAGCAGGTAAAGTTTATTAAAAAAAAAACAGCGTAATATACTTTAGGGTTTGTGCCCACTTGTTGAGGTGGTGTAAAAGATCTTCAATTTTTCGAACTTTGATAATCACTTTCAACATTGTTATCGTTTTTGGGTACACCTATATACAAATACAATGAGTCTGAACTAGCAGAGTGTTTGGATGAGGTCACTCTCTTCTTTTGTACATAGTGAAGAGGTTGTTGAATTGTAGCGTAGGTTTGCAGGGGGTTGTTACATGGCATAGGGCACATCATGGGCATTGGTGGGGGATACATGAAATAGGGCATGCAGCAAGGATTGGGGGAGAACGCTGTGGTAGTCTTGCAAGGTATCACCGGGGGACATGTGCGGTGTGTAGTTGTCGGTTTTGTAGTTGTTGTTGTCGTCGTTGTTTCTATTACACTCAAGAGTTGTTCTTCTGAATCGCATTCTGGTTGAGGTGGACAGTCCTCTGAAATGAGTTGAATTAATAATTTATTTATATAATATTTTACTGCAGTGCAAACTAGGCACGCGTCTCTTAAATTCTCTATAAACACCAAAGATGTTAATTGGGCGTTCTCAGCATTAGACTGTGATGTTTTAATTTTTAAGTGGGAAAGTTCATTAACAATTCTGAACATTTTACTCAATCTAACATCTTATTTTTTTTGTTTGAAAAAATCAATTGTAAAGCATAAAATAATATTTTGCTGCACTACCGTGATGTGTAACCGGAGCAGAAAACTGAAGTTCGTGGAAAATAATATTCAGTACATCCGTAGGTACGGACATAACATAGACTTTCACTAAAGCCATTACTGAAAGACACCACACTTCATATTGCCTGCTCCTCATTGCAAATGCAAACGCACTCCATCATACACCTTCATCTTTGTAATAGATACACATGCATATAGTTTTTAATACATAAATGCGAAAGTTGTTTGTAACGCTTTTACTGCTGAACAGCTGGACCGATTCTGATTAACTTTGATATTTATATAATCAAAAAACTGAGTTCAAACATTGCTAATTAAAAAAAAATAACCACCCTAAGAACTATAATAGAGGGTGTAACTTTGTATGTAAATCTAATCTACGCTAAGCCACGAGTTGACAGCTGGTCATAATATAAAAAGATATTGTGGAACTGGATACCTTCTGCAGACACTATTTGGGCCCGTCTTCCGTCACCACTAGCAACCCATTCTCTCCTCCTCGCCTTGCACTCCTCGCACATGGCGCAGTACACCTCCATCAGCTCCGTCATCCTGCCCCCACTGTGGCAGCGATTGCACGCCATCACACAGCTGACCACCGCATGACTGAACGGCAGCATCACAATAAGGATAAAGATCCATTCTTTGATCATAATGTTTTTCACCTTGTGTCAACTAAAATAAAATAAATAAATATGTAAAATAATAGTAATGCAGTAATGGTAAATAAATAAATGTAATGGTAGTGATAGTTATAGATAGGATTAACTAGTAGATAGGTTAGTAGATAGGATTAAAATTAATCTACCTTTAAAATTATTTGTAATATATTATGAAACTTACTAAATATATAAATAAATAAAATGTCTCATTATTTAAGTTTATATGTTGTATGCATAAATATCTTTGCAACAACTTTTTTAACACACGTATTCCGCAAATAAATACCCATAAAATACCCATTTTAGAAATAGTTAAGTAAATAACTGATTAAATTTAATGCTAAACTGTAAAATAACTCTTCTTAAGTTAAACTAAGAGCCGATTACGCGTTCTTGGGTTAAATATATTTATCTTAAGGCCACTTGCACGTTCATGGGTTAAGCATTTACAACAAAGTTAGCTTCTAACATAGGGCTGAATCAATATGTATTTGACAGTTTAACCCGGAACTAAGTTTAACCCAGAAACGTGCAAATGGGCCTTAGTTATTTGACAATTTAATACAGGAACGTTCAAAAAGAGAAGTTGTATTTTCTCAAAACTAGTCGGAACCTATTTTGTAATGGTAAGATAGCGAACAAGCGCAGGGCTCTCCTGACGGTAAGAGGTTATCGTGGCCTATAGACACCAAAGGTGTTACAGGTGCGTCGCTAATTGCTGTAATGTGGCCTAGGTGTTAGGCCTATTGTGACCTTTATTTTATATTGTGAAAATATAGTAGATTAAGAAATTATTTTTTCCTGAGTTCTCCCTTTTAATTTTTTATTTAACTTACAGATATTGTTAGACAAATATATAGAGATACTCATTCTGTAGGTAGGATTTTAAACACCACTGGCATTCTATTTTTTCTGAATTTCAAAGAAGGCAAAACTTCTAAAACCATTGTGTAATGTTATCCAGAATTCAGATATAAATTATTCTAATGTTTTAACAAATCCGATTAAGAGTAATAAAATCGACTATACTTTTTATCGTCGGCGCTTGGTGGAATTCCATACAATTTTGAAGGTCATATGTACTTTTACAAAATAATAGTGTATTGTGGAAAGTACAAGCGATATTCATGAATGATTTGGACGATTTTATAATAATAATATATTCACCTCATGCAATATAAATCAGGAACAGCATGGCTGCAGTATATCAAATAAACTCTAAATAAAATGTTTGGCACAACCTACTCTCCGCATACGGAAACCATTTCCGCGTTACACTTGTTTTACGAATTGCCTTTGTTAAGGTCTGTCTTCACTGGTGTAGATATTTGATGCAAGCGGCTTTGTCCAAAAACACCTTCCGTTAGAGGGCCCATTGTAAAAAAGCCATTAAATACTCAATATGCAAATACCCCGCAGAAAGTATGCATCTATGTTTTACTGCTGAATTACTGTAGATGCAGAAATTACTGTAAACAAAGAAATGGCAACAAGTATGCTTAATATTTACTTGACAATTATTCGTGCATATCGTCTGTACAACCATGACTACTCTATTGACAATTTCTTGATGCAAATTAAATTAACGGCTGTTGCAAAAATAGCTATTATCCAACTTATTTGGAGGTTTATCTGTAATGAAATAAGATACCAAAAGAAATATGAATAAGGTCCTAAAAATCCCATTGTATGCACTTTGTAAAAACCGATTATTATGATGAAATCTCTTGTACACTTTCACACTGTTTAATTATGAACTAAAAACTATATAAGAGTATAAGTAACTTTTGCTTGTCACTGGAGGGTCGTGTGTTTATTATTTGGTGTTACTTTTTATTCATTTTGTTTTCTTTTTTGTTTTTTTCCATTGAACTATATCATCAAACATTATCAAAAATGATGATTCAATACTTGCGGTCAATCAGTATTTTTTTATGCGATTTTTTATTTACAATGCGAATGTGGATGGATGTAGGTACCCGGGGAGACCAAGGTTGACATTCTACGATCAGATCACTCGGATATTATCCAAGGGTGGTGTCAAGTCTCTGAAACCGACGTGTTTGTATGAAAAGGGTAATGAACGTGAAGAAAGTCAGAATCGTGAGGTCTGGTACTTGATACTCTCTGCCAACTCCGTAAGGGACTTGGCGTGAATCTTCACGTACATATATATGTATGTATGTAAATTCACATTTTCGTGCTAAAAATTAAAAGCGATCGCTCAACCGCAATGTGAATAGAGACTAATTTGGTTTATCGAATGAATCGATCTTTGCTGTTTCCAATAACAGTATTACTCCAATAAAAACCATTTATGACATTATAAACGCGGTTGTTATTTGCTGTCCTTTAATTTTAAAGCTACAGTTTACATTCACTATTTTTGTTACGTAGTTTAAATAAGTCTTTGGTTAAAGAGAGTGGTGTACATCTATAATATAAAAATGATTCGCTAAATGTGTTGGTAAGCGCATAACTTCGGACCGATTTGGCTAATTCTTTTTTTTTGTGTTAGTTATTATCAGGAGAAGGTTCTTGTGAAGATAAAAAATGGAAAAGTTGCAGGTAAAACGGGAAACATAATACATACTTTATTATTTCCCATACTGAACGGGTGGAACGAAGTTCGCCGGTACAGCTAGTTCAATATAAAATTGGTTTTGGGTTATATAGGAATGTATAGATTCTATGATCCAAAAAAGTATGTCCCTACACTTGTAACTTTCGTAGAGAATACTTATAAGCTGAGAAGTAAAACAATTAATCAGAACATCCAAGGGTACTCGGACTTCGTTTGAGACACGCCTATTGTCCCCTGCAGCTTGTCACTGATGACAGGCGTGAAGATACCACTCGACTAGTGACAGACCGAGACAAATGCGCGCAATGAAGAAATGTTATCTCGCCAGAGTTGTTAATTAACAAATAAATAACTCCGGGTGAATTATAGTCAATGATCTAACTCTAAAACAAACAAATTATATGATGGTATTATGGGTGTTAACGACAGTAAAACATAGATACCATCGACGGAAATACATACATGTATGTTTATCACATAATACCGGCCCCAGTCGGGAATTGTAACTAAGACTGTAAACGTGTGGTGTCGTATGTTGACACGCTAACAACTTAACCTATGAAGAAGTCAAAATCATTGAACTATAGAGTTTGTTAGGTTTTTCTTCCAAGCCAATGGCGAGTGCCATTGTACCATAGTACGGGTGAAATTGATTAATTTTATCCATGTTTAAACATAATATTTATGTAAAACAAAGTCGCTTCTTTTGTCTCTATGTCCATTTGTATGCTTAAATCTTTAAAACTACGCAACGGATTTTGATGCGGTTTTCTTTAATACATACAGTGATTGAATTCGTAACCATGCGAAGCCGGGGTGGACCGCTAGTTAAGCATAACTCCAGAAGCACAAGACGATTCTTGATAAAATTTATATAGAACCACCTTGGACTAATGATCTCCCTTTCGAAAAGGAAATGATCAAGTCGCGATGTATAAAATTTAAGTCGGTTAAGCAAGTTAAACATGGCCAAATCCGCGGGCAACAGTTAGCCTGAATCATGATCTACCTGACAGTAAACATTGTTTGAAAAAAAAGTATCTTCACGTCCATATCCCCGGAAGAGCTAGGCAGAGGCACAACCAGGACACCCACGACTAGCCGAAGACACTAAATCACACAATGTGATAGGTGGCAAGCCTATCGCCAACCGGGCACAACTTTAATCTCGAGCAACGTTTTTTTTATCAGAAAACTAGCTTCCGCCCGCGACTCCGTCCGCGCAGATGTCGGTCTAAATCTGAAAAATTAAGATTCATTTTTTTTCTACGTATGTTTCCGGGATAAAAAGTATCCCATTTTATGCCCAGGATAATATAATTATACCAAGATTCATTTAAATCTAACCGTTAGTTTTCACGTGATGCCTGAACTTACAGACAGACAGACAGACATTTTTTAATTACATATTTGGGTATTGGTTTATTTGTCAATCCAGTTATTTAATGTACTATTTTCAATGTACAGAATTGACCCTACTACAGATTTATTATATGTATAGATATAGATTAGAAAAATTTAATTTTCTTTTTGTTGCCCGACCCGTTATTCGAACCCGGGAACTCATGCAGACAAGTCCAACACCTGAAGCGCTAGATCACAGAGCCGAAACATTGTTTGCACGTTTATTCCTTCCTTTCCTTAGCAACAGGTGCGTGACCTTCATAACAAATTTAACAACAACTTATTTGTACATCTATATTTGAACTTTAAATAAAACATGTTTGCATTTACCTTTAGTGCGGATATTTATGCTAGATTTATATAACTGATGGCTGACCTCGTAGCAGTCTCTTAAATGCCAATATTAAAAAAAGGTTCCTCGAGCTTCTTTTGCAGAGAGTTCATAATAAATAAATAAATAAATATCCCTGGACAAATCACACAAATTGAATCTAACCTCAAAGTAAACAAATTATATGCTTGTGTTATGGGTGTTAGTCAACAATACTAATATATATAAATACTTAAATTGATACCAGAATAAATTTAATGTACACCCAGACCCGGAAATGTAGTCAACTAAATGTTTATCACACAAATGCCTGCCCCCGTCGGGAATCGAACCCGAACCTCGCGGTTGGTTGATGTAGTTTGGCGTGTACGCTAGCCACTCGACCAACAAGGCGGTCAGGTTAATAAACAGTTTGTTTTTGATGTGGTGGTAGATTATAGATTGACTAGCTGTTCCCCGCGACTTCTCAGAGTAGAATAGTTAGGTATTTCAGACAACTTTAGTTAATGATTTTCGTGAAAATTTTCATTCCCCTTGATATTTTGATTCCTTCTTTGACGGATTTTGGGTATATTATCTGTCTTCCCCGTAAGGGACTTGTCGTGAAGATATTAAATTAATATGTAATAGTAAGTATAGATTAATTTATTAACATGGATATATTGGCGACATAAGAAAGCTTGTATCACACTTCATAGTAAGAAACAAAATTGTTTTCAGCTGTTTATACCTATGTTAGCTAAAATCTTAAAATAAACAGATTCTGATGTGTTTTGTTGTAATAGATAGAGTGAATAAGACGAATATTTTTATATATAACTAGCTGTTACCCGCGTGGTCCCATAGGAACACTGTTTCGAGATAAAAACTATTCTATGTGTTAATCAAAGTTACCCTCTACGTTTGGCAAATTTATGAAAATCGTTTTCGCAGTTTTTGCGCGAAGGAGTAACAAACAAATATACAAACTTTCATAAATATAACATAAGTCAATCCTTGCGAAGCTAGGACGGACTGCTAGTAGTTAATATGAAGAAATATTCTTATTTTAATAGATAAATAGATCATAGTCTTTGTCTGGCAACTTTTACTTTCAAATAAAAGTTTAAAGCCTTTTTTTAATACTTTGAATGAAAAATATAATAGACCTGGTGCCATCGATCACTACAGGATTCCGACGTATCGATTGGTCTAATGAGCTCGGTATGGCAACCGGTTACCGTCACTCTGAATGTTGATACATGACACAGTTGTTACCTAATATACATCATAACCAACCATATGAAAACGTTATTGATTTTGTCATTAGAGTGATCAAATTAAAAAGTAAAACGTCTCGTTTAATATTCCTGCAAGTCACATGTAAAATATAATGTCAACGAACGCTTGCTTTGGCTGTTACAATCTTACCGTTGGTGGTAGTGATCAACGGCCAATATTAATAATCTATCTCTAAAGATGGATTTCAAGCAATCTAGATAGCTGCGTATCCGCCAGCCTATCCTATATCTAATTGCCATACTTATCCTGTCCACAGATATGTTATTGACAAGCGATAACATAAAATTGGATCAAAATATCAATCTTAGACAGCAAGTTTTGGATTAGGATTGATTATTAATATTGGCCGCTAGTCCGGAGCTTCCCACACTTATCTGTACTGTGACGCCCTTAGGACATGCTATTTTTTAACGTCGCCCCGTGGGCTACTCTATTAGTGGGCTAATACTACGATCTCTATTAGGTAGTTTTTACGACTCATCTTAACCCAACCCGCACCACGTGGATCAAAACTAGTTACCAGTTACAATAAGTACAATCCTAGTAACTGGTTCTGGTGGATTCGGATAACTAACTCGACTCGGTCGCATTTGAAACGCGACGCCCGCGCCACTGGGACAGTGCCACGAGTGCGACGCACAGTTTGGGAAGCCCTGATCTAGTCAGTAATAACTTATAACTAGGCGTTTTGAAGTGAAACTTCTTTATCGGGGTCGGATTTTTTTTAGTGTAACATTTTTTCGTTACGCGTCACATTTTTCCGTTACGCGCCATCTTTGTTCTTATTCCTACCTCGCGTTATTCGAAGTATACTTTCTCCAGCGGAGTAGGGATTGGCAATAAACTTTATTTAACCAATTTCTGTAAAGTTGCATATAGTAAATTATTTTTCGAAAAATAACGCCATAAAGAAGTTTCACTTCTTCACTTCTTACGAGTGTACGCTAGTACACGCACATATTTTTTTTATTAGAAAGTTGAAATAATCATTTTCTATTTCTTTGTTTCCCTTTGGAGAATCGAAGCCTGGACCTCAAGCTTACTTTGGGATTAGAAGTATTCGTGTATTTTTTTTGTTTCTATTACTGTTATTACATTTAAAATGCTAATATATCTGTGTATGTTGTTACAGGAATAAAGTGTCCGGTGTGCAGTAAGTTCGTGCTGCCGGACGACATAGAATGTCACCTGGTGATGTGCCTGACGCGGCCTCGTCTGTCATACAACGGTCAGTACTAAGTTTTTTAACGGCCTAAAAAAGAGGGTTTTGTTTTTATCGATTTTACTAACTATATACCCAAATTTGTTTTTTTATGTCTACTACCAAAAAACAAATTTGGGTTTGTTTAAATACTTGTAACTAGAAATTGAGATCAAAAGAAAGCGTTACAATAACCCTTAAAAGAAATAAATGTTAGAAAGCATAGTCCGTTTGTTCGGTCATGTGAAAAGAATGGCAGATGAAAGATTGACAAAGTAAAATATACAAGGCGACAGTGGATTTATGTACGGAGAGATCTAGTTTGTCATTTCATTGTCATAAATCTAAATAATAATAATAATAAATAGATAAATACCCCCTGGACAAGTCACACAAATTGAATCTAACCCCAAAGTAAGAAAGTTATATGCTTGTGTCATGGGTGTTAGTCAACGATACTAATACATAGAAATACTTAAATAGATACCAGAATAAGTTTAATAAACACCCAGATCCAGATATGCAGACATCTAAATTTTCATCACACAAATGCCTGCCCCCGTCGGGAATCGAACCCGAGCCTCGCTGTCGATCGGTGTAGTTAGGTGTACGCTAGCCGCTCGACCAAGGAGGCGAAAAATAAAAAAAAAATAAAGTAATTTTAAAAATATTTGCACACCCCAATGTAATAGGATATGTTGGTTTAAACTAATATCTCCTGAAATAGCTTCTGACACACATACTGAGCAAATAAATAAATGTTAAAATGCGAAAGGGCATGCTCCGCTGGTTCAGTCATGTGGAAAGAATGACAGATGAAAGATTGACAAAGCAGATATGCAATGCGAATGTGGATGGATGTAGGTACCCGGGGAGACCAAGGTTGACATTTCACGATCAGAACAATCGGATATTATCCGAGGGTGAGAGGAGAGAGGTAAGAGTCTCCGAAACCGGCGTGTTTGTATGAAAAGGGTAATGAATGTGAAGGAAGCAAGACAGGTTTGTCAGGATCGTGAGGTCTGGCACTCGATACTCTCTGCCTATCCCGTAAGGGACTTGGCGTGAAGATATGTATGTATGTAAATAAATGTCATTTCATTTCACGATCAAATCGCTTGGGTATTATCCGAAGGTTGTACTCAAGTTTCCAAACCGGCGTGTTTGTGTGAAGAGAGCAATGCATGTGGAGGAAGTTAGTTCGGTCTACAAGTATCGTGACACTTGGCGCTCGATTTTGTCTGCCTGTTTTTTTTTATGATATTGGAATGCAAACAAGCAGACGGATTTCCTAGTTGTAAGAAATTAACGCCGCCTGGAGACACCTAAGGTGGTAACGGTGCGTTTACAACCTGATGCCGTGTTGTAAGGCTTCGAGCAAGCGTAAATTTACCGGCTACCTTATCAAACCTAATCTTTACCTTAGCTGTCAGACTTGCATAGTTGGCCCAATATCTCGGGCTAAGGTCAGCAACGCACCTATTTATACTATATTTATTTATTTATTTTATGTTATAGGGAGACAACAAGCAGACTGATTTCCTGATGTTAAGAAATGCCGTCGCCTATAGACGGTAAGGCGATGGTGCCTGTATGTTCGGGCGAGTCGTTGCAGGACTCTACCACCTAGTAAATTACCACCTAGTATTTATTTTAGGCCATTGTCTCTTACCATCAGGAAACCAGTGTGCTTATTCGCTGATTTGTGTGAATATTCTAATTTTTTTTTGCAAAAAGTTAGTCCAGCCAGGTAGTGCTGCTGTTGGTATGTTAAAAAATTAAGGCAGTATGGAGCTCTTCAGGTCAGCTAGTTTTAATATATAGATTTATATTGGAGATTAAAGAGGGATATATAAATAGTAATTGTGAAACTGTATGTATTCCAGAGGACGTGCTGAGCGACTCGAAGGGGGAATGCGTGATCTGCCTTGAGGAGTTGTCCGCGGGAGACACCATCGCGCGTCTGCCCTGCCTCTGCATCTACCACAAAGGGTCAGTATACCTTAATACAATATTACGTCAATTTGTTACGTGGCCAAACCATGACCATGTCATGTATGATTTATAATTTTAGGATAACGCACACTTAGATGGGCGGTAGTTTGTTGGGTCAGGACTCAGGGCACATCGTATTGTAAGGTACGCTGAATTTGCGTTATGCGTTTCTCCGTACAAAATCAAAAATGTATCAAGGCGATGCGTTTCGATGCGGCCCGTCAAAAGTATGCGCTATTCTTTACTGCGCATAATTTGTTATGAATAGCTTATTTTTTATGATATTGGAAGGCAAACAAGCAGACGGATTTTCTGATGGTAAGAAATTTGCACCAAAGGTGGAAATGGTGCGCTGGCAAAAGTAAGTTTAGCGGCTACCTTATCATCTGAACAGGAACACGTCAAAGGCAAGCGCTGACATTATGGCAGCAGGAATAGGTAAGGCGGTGGTACCTTTCCGGGCGAGTCCCTGCGAGACTCTACCACCTAATCAGAATGTCACGGTGCTAGTGACGGTAAGCCCATGCTCGCCTTTTACGAGCTGCCTGGTACAGGAAGGCAGATAGTCTATCTACAAAGGAGCCCGGACCAACATCGTGAATATAATAATAATAATATAAAAAATAATAGTGAGCTAAACTGTAAGTAAGCGCTACAAGTTTCTAAACAAGACCGTCTCGTGTGGGGAGGGCTAGCCGCAGGTGTTCCTTTACATCCCTCCTGCACGTCGGGTGAGCGGGGATTACCCGGCTTATGTGTCCTCTCTTACAATATAGATTAAACCATATAAGTTGTTTCCTTTGTAGCTCAGCTTTTGTGCGTTATGTTGTCTGGTGACATAAATATACTATATATGTAGTACTACTATTTAAATTATGAGCTTCGGCTTTACACTTTACTCTTTTTACACTTTATACTTTTATTTTTAAATTTGCTGACCTAATCTAAATTTAAGCGAAATGATTATTTATGTAATAACAACTGTATTTAGATATCTTTAAAATACATTCGAATTTCCGAAGCCTGACGAATATAGCCGAAGCGCATAATTTAAATAGTACTTACTGTACTCGTCTATGTATTTAAAAGAAAGTCATGTTAGTTACATAATTAATAACTTAATAATTGCTGAACCGATTTAGCTGAAAATTGATAATGAGTTAGCTTAGAACCAGGAGATGGACACATGACACTTTTTATACCGTACCTGTGAGGAAACTAGGAAAAGCAACATTTTAATTTTTCCCATATAAACTGAACGGGTGGAAAGCTGCTGACTCTCTCAGGAAATCATCTTACATGTTTATGTAACTGAAATAATAATTGAGATCAAAAAATGCATAGAGGTATATTAATCTTACTATTAAAATATCGGAAATCGAACCCTAATGATAAGTATGATTATATTGTACATACGAAAGTCGTTTTCTGCCAGTTTCGCTTTCACGGATAAACAGCTAGACCGATTTTGATGAATTCATGAAATTTGATATTCATGTAACTAAAGTTCTAGTACTCCGAGTTCAAACATATGCATTTCAAAAATCAACCCCCTAATTACTGTATTTGTAGATGAAAGTATGTATGAAAATCGTAAATATTCTACGCTGACGAAGTCGCGAGTAAACAAGCTAGCTATTTTAAACACGAAAGTTTTCAGTTTATCTATTACGCTTTTATGGCTAAACCGCTGGACTTATTTTGATGAAATTTGATGAAGTTCGAACATAGGCTTTTTTTTTTCAAAAACTGTAATGATGAACGAACTTTGGAGTAAAAAACTAGCTATAGGTTGAAATTTTAGCCAGCATAAATTTGAGACAAGATTCAACAAAATCTATAAGACATTAGTTTAAAATGTAAGTATAACAAATCCTCAGTAGCTCAAATTGCAAAGCTTCGCTAGGATGTGACAAAAGTAACTAGTTCAAATTCTTGTACAAAAGGAAAGTATTTTCAAGCCCATATCCCCGAAGGGATAGGCAGAGCCACAACTAGAGCACCCACGACTAGCCGAGGACATTAAGTCCTATAATATGGTAGGTGGCAAGCCTATCGCCGAATGGGCACATACCCAATCTCGAGCATCGTTATTGTTATTAGAAAATTGAAAATGTAATTGTATTTTCTATTTTTTTTGTTGCCCGACCCGGGAATCGCATCCGGGACCTCGTGAAAGTCAAGTCCGACGCCGGACCGCTAGACCACTGAGGCATTTTCTTTCTTTAAAATTTGTGAAAATTATACCAAGCCGATGAACCGTGATGATATATCATATAGATAGATAGTACACGTATACGATAGTATATAATAATTAAGCATTGTACACGGTACAATGCTTAATTATTAGGGTTCGAACCCGAACATTGCCGATCTGCGACGACGTTCAAACTAAGTTTCAAGTGCAGTTAAATAATAATTTACTAAGTACTTGAACGCGGCCTCGCTCTCTTTAAATTTTTCTCGATACTTTTTCTTTCATATTTGCATGATATTTTTAATGAAGTCAACCGCAGTCTTTATTTGACATTGCCAACTCGAGGCTTGTATTTAAAATACCTTGCATTAATTGGATTTCTATTGGATCGCGTCTGTGGCCTAGTGGTCCAAGTGTTGGATCTCACTTCATTAGGTCACGGGTTCGATTCCAGGATCGGACAACAAAAAAATTGTGATTTTTCCGTTTTACTAATTAAAAAAATGTTGCCCAGCTTGCGATAAGCTTGCCACCTATCACACTGGGACTTAGTGTCTTCGGCTAGTCGTGGGTTCCCTGGTTGTGCCATTGCCTACCTCTTTGGGGATATGGGCGTGGAGTTAATCGGAATATGATAGTGCCTAATATTGACGTTATACAGAAGAAATTGGGTAAATCCATTTCGAAGAAACTGTATCAATCAATATATCAATATCAATTCGAGTTGAGATTAATTAATACCGGTTAGTTAGAATAACCTATCTACAGTAAAAAAATAAGTACTTGTTACTATTAGACTACAGACCCATGCCATGCAATGCTATACAAAAATAAATGACCAAAACGGACTCACTCTACCTGCACTTATGAATTCTCACTTGCACTCAGTTGGACATTTTACATGTGACGGCATAGTGCTGTATCTTATTATTTTATGCTCATAAATCGTCCTATATACGTCACCTGATGGTTCATATGACCCATTTATTTTTGGCATGGGCCTGTAATTTATTTATTTATTCGTAATTTTGATAATATTTAAAACAAACAAAGGTAGTAAAGTGAAAACATCTTATGTAGGTTACTGAAATAGATACTGGTTGCTAATTTTTTAAATAAATATTCAACAGAAGTAGATCTTCGATACTTTCAACACAACGGAATGTCTTTGTACGTATTTAGGCAACTGCTATTTGACTAGTTTAGCAAACTGAAGTATTGTGTGTGATCTAGGGCGCCACTTGTGTGCGGCGCTCTTCGTCTGACTTAGACAGTCCTCGAGACAGGATCATCAGGATTAAGTAGCGCACAATGGAGGCATCTTCAGTAAAAGATGTTCTAAGCCCCCACCATGAGATTACGGCTTGTTGAGTTTACTATACTCGCTAGCGTCTCCGTAAAGTATCTCCGTATGAGAAACTTGAACAGCACAGCGCCTCTATTGGTAACTGAGATCACTAAATTTTTATTCGGTTTCGATACCACAATTACTGAACCTAATTTATACTAACTCATGGTAAAGGCTCTAGTTATAATATTTTAGCAATCCGAAGATATGGTTCTTGGATTGTAAAAGAACTGATATTGTAACCACAGTACAAATATCGAACAGTATGAAAACTAAGCCTAGTTCATAAAATACTTACCTACGCGTCATTGAAGCAATAGATTTGTCATACTATTATTTTTTATCAATCGAATTTCAATAATTTACATAATTTACAAATGATATAAGTAGATAATGTCATGTCGTCGTCGGTTAAAGACATGTAAAATTTTAAAAATATTGCGGACAGAATAAAAACGTGACCACTCGTCTTGTCGCGGCCCTCGCTTCTTCAGTAACGCTGAACCTCTTTAAGGGCCTGGTCGATTTGCATGTTTATGTGCTTCGTTTCGAACGTATTTTAGGTAGTTACCATACTGTATCATAATAATTGTACTGTGTTATAAAATTTTCAATATCTAGGTATTAATATCTATCAGTTTTAATATCTAGGTATATAGGTAATAACAATTTTATAATTGCGAAAGTTTCTGCCTTCTTTTCTCGCAAATTCGTCTCGACGAGAAATTAAAATGATGTGTGGAGATTTAGGAGTTAGGTTGCTTTTTATGCTGATATCTAAACAGAGGATGAGCATTAAATTTTTAACAAGCGGACATCATCTAGTAAATAAATAGACTAAGACTGGCAAAAATATATACAATCAAATAAAAATACACTTAATAAACCTTTCTAATAATTACCGTGAATTAAATAATAAATAACGTGTTGTTTGGTTAAAAATAATATTATAATTTATGTTTACTTGCGACTTCGTCAGCGTAGAATCGATTTACACACAAACTTTCACCTCCATTATAGTAATTTGGAGGATGTTTTTTTTAATATGTTTGATCTCAGTTCTTCAACTAAGTATGTACTTATATAATTTTAAAAATCGATACAGCAAAATAGACATTCGCATTTAAAATATTGGTATGCGTGTACCTACTATTTGGTTTAATTTGTTCAAAAAAAATAATGTTTATAATTATTAAAACTTATTTTTCTCTATGTTCCAGATGTATAGACCAATGGTTTGAAGTGAACAGATCGTGTCCCGAACACCCCGGCGACTAGTGGCCGTGTCCGGTCCGATTTCGTCCGATCCGACCGCGTCCGGTCCGCGTCCGGCGGCCGTCCGGTCACCCGGCTATCCGGCCGAGCCGTGCCATGTCGCGAGTGATAGTTTTATACTGACTGGAGCCTCAAAGGCGTTGTACATAGACGTATGCTAGTGAGATATTTTAACATATAACGTGACCACGGAGCAACGGAGGAAGTGGAGGTGGCATAATGTGATCGGCTCCGAACGCAAATAGCTCACACGCGCCTATGTTAGGGGCGAGGCTTTGTCTGTCATTGCGTTGGATCATCTTTGTCTGTTTGATGATAAATAAAATATAATTTTTAATAAACAAAGTGCTCAGGTATTAGGTCGTACAATTTGCTCTGGGGAGCTATTATCTAATCCTCTCCTATTTCAATTCGATACTTTAGATGATATTCTTACTCACATGTATACTCATAACTTAATATACGTATCTATAATAAAAATAAGGTTATAATACAAATTGGTGTGTCTGATGAGTCATAAAGTTAGAGAGGTACCCAATGATATAATTTTGTATATAAAATATCAGTTGTAGACCTATTTAAGTTATCGACACAAGTAAACACCAGCTAGTAGCAGAGAACTATAATGTGATAGCGAATTTTTTACGTTGTAGTAATTAATTTAAAGAGATGGATGGGAATCGGATTGACTAGCTAAGGGTCCAGAATCTCACCACTCGAATGACGGCGTGGTGCCGAGGATTGTGCCGCCTCCGCTTGTTTCATTGCTCGGTGGGCGTGGAGCTAAGGGATTATTGGTGGAGTTATTATAATTGAATTTTACCGTTACGTTGGAAAGCAATTGTTTTGTATATGGACTGTATTGTATATTATGTATAGTGTAATTGTTTTGCTGCCGGCGAGTTGATTTGGTCTGCGACCCTTGGACATATCTGTTTTAGCTTATGTAATTATATGATTTGATCTTTTTCATCTTGATAATAAAGTTTATTTGTTTCTAAATTTTCTAAAATTGTTTTATTTTTATTAGTCTTGCATACGAGTAAAAATATAACTGGTTTAAACCTGCCATTTTTGGAATTACATAAACACATACATATCCTCACGCCAACTCCCTTGGGTTGCCCCCAAGGGAGTTGGCGAGAGTATCGAGTGCCAAACTCACGATCCTTCTAGACCATTCTGGTTGTGGAAACCAGAATGGTCTAGAAGGTCATATTCATTACCCATCTATATACTTAGTCTGGCCATAAATACTGTTACACTTAAAAATAAAAAAATATTACATTTGAATTTCGAATCTGTCATTTT
>NJDD01000543.1:1077529-1094941 GCA_002245505.1 Calephelis nemesis
CGCCAGCGCGCCGCCGCCCGCGCCCGCCGCGCCACCTGCACCCGACAGGTGAGTGTTCGCCACCTCCATTATGTCGCACGCCACCTGCGACACAATACCTTATAACTCTTTTGAAAATAATATAAAAAAATCAATCTTGCCATTAAACTGAAACATTAGTGGTAAATGAATTCTCAGCTTAGTTGGAGCAGTTCATACCATAAATAGGATCACACATCAAGTTACCCACATTTAAAGAACGTTAGTTCTTTTTATTATAGAATAGACGCTATTAGCCAATAGTTTGTGTGGCCTGCTGCACCAACACCGCTAAAAGTAAAAAATTTCAACAAATCACCGATAAAACCTACATGAAATTTTCATCAGCTTTCAAAGAAAACACGACATTTAATATGTTCATCCGTTTATAATGCTCAGACTGACATACACACAAACAGACATATCAAACTCAAAAGACCTGTCGTATTCCTTCGGGGGTTAAAAATAGAACATATATATTTTTTACCAGTTCATTATCATTGACGTCATCCTCCCCGCTTGCAGATGGAACATTCAGCCAAAAAGTACTTGTCAAGCGCTCGTCACTAGAATCTCCGATGCAATATATTTGTCTCGCAACAAACTGAGCTACTAAGGGCTCTGGAGAAGGATGGATAGATTCAGCCGTCTCTAGTGGTGGAGTACCGGCTCCTTCAGAGGATTTTATTTTATTTATGTGTGTGATGAGGAAAGTAGCATTGGCAATTGCATCTTCATCGGCATTTTTTTCCTGTAATGTACGAAAATAAAAATTATTTACAGAAAAACTATTGCACTGAAATCTATAGTAACTAGCCTTTACTTAACGAGAACACTGTAGATGCAAGGACAAAAAACATTAGGAACAAAAAATAGAAGTACATACCTTAAGTGTCTTGTCCAAAGTCAACACAGGATGTTCCTCATCACCAGCAACATATCCAACCATATCCGCCATTTCAGACAGTGTGAGAACACTTTTTCTTCCCACTGGTCCTTCCCCTTCCTCAACTTTCAGGATCCTTATTAGATCTATATATAAATTTAAACATTCCGCTTTATCTTCTCCAGAACCGTCCAATGCCCATTTAAAGTATTTTCCAAGAGCCTCCCGTTTCTTGGTGACAAATTTCTTGAATTGTAGGAAGCCGTATTCATGTTCTGTTAATACAAAATACGCTCGCAGAACAGAAGAAGCCACTGCACATGTTTTAGTTGCGGATTCAAGACAATTTGCAGTAGCTTCTAGAAAGGCTGCCAGGGTCTCTTTATTGGGTAACGAATTACCAATTACAGTATCGGTAGAGCCACTTATGGGTGTCAACGTCACTTCAACATCACAGAAAGCAGCTAATGCATGCGCTGCAAACTCTTGAGCATTAGCGTGGTCATTGGAAATGTGGGCCAAACTTAACACTCCACACAAAGCTGTTTGAACTTCAAGTGCTTTTGGACCTCCATTTGTCATGGAATGTAGCACAGCACACTTAACTGGAGCGTGGGATACAAGACACGCTAAAAATCCTAGAACTCTAGCCATACTAGCGGAAGCAGGTTCACCTTCTTTCATTTCCCGCATGACTGCCCCAACCGCAGCCTTAGCTACAGTCGCTGCCGTATTAGGCGCGAGATCGGCAATTTGTACGCAAACTCTACGCAACATGTGAACTACTGGTCGATATGTTGACATACAAATAATTTGAATCATGTCAGTTAAATCATTTGATAATGCATGCAAATGTGCAGACCAAAGGCGTCGCTCGTTGGCCGCATCCGCCAACTCGCGATCACTTGGGGGAACTTTTGTCTGCATTGGAAGTGGTAGAGGTAAGAGCTCGGAAAAAATTAATAATCCAGGCACAAAAGTATATGGCGCTGTCATTATGTAAGATATTACTTCAGAACAAAGCGATGTCCACAATCCTCTACGTATAGAATCTCCGTCATGAGCATCATCAGCTATTGGTTGTGCATAAGCAAGTAATGCTCTAACAGCGGCCTCAGCTGCTTTCGCTGCCGTTCTGTAGCCGATACATCCAACTGGGAAAGCTTTTGCAATACCATATGCTTTAAGTATTGTTGGGGCCGCAGTCAAATCGCGAAATCTTGGACCTCGACAGCGAACCACTCTAACTAACATTTCATCAAGTAATTTTAAACATGGTACTAACATTTGCGCTAGCTGCAGACCTCTTACAGAGGCAAAGAAAGAAGTGTGCATGCTCGGTTGATCAAAATGTGTTGCTAATCGGTCTAGTATACCTGCTATATGAGTAACTCCATCTAAAGAAAATAGTTGTAGAACATTGTACTTATATTTTAGTTCGACATATTCTTCAGTGGGAGATTCACATACTATAGTTGCATTCTGCTCGTAATCCGAAATACAGTAATGTCGTAGCACTCTTAAACAAGTCATTATTTCTCCAGGCAAGTCAGCGGAATGTTCAACATTTGCTTTTATGATTTCCATACATTCAGCTAATTCTTCTCCCGATAAAATATTTGCTTTTTCTATCGGCTTAATATATGGAATAATCTCTTGCAACACACTTGATACGCTTGGTTCAAACCTATCATGTTCCTTGGACACGTTAATCAATCTCTGTCCATATTTTTTGAAAAATGGAACATTTGCTGCGTATCTAACTGCAGATGCAATTAATTCGATAGCATACCCTTTGGCTGGTGATTTTTGTTTTGACTGAAACTCATTTTTTGATTTCACTTTTAAATCATGTTCAAATACTTCCATGAGACATTCTGCATTGTCTTCCATAACAATAACAGTAGGTACAGCAGTTTTGCCTATATTCCCAAAACTAAGGCAGTATAAAGCTTGAAGTCTGTCTATTAACTCATTTTCATCTGGCTTTCCAGCTTGCATATCGCTAATCGCTTGTAAATAATACATTGTTTTTAATCTATATGCTAGTTCAAGAGCGATTATTTGTAAGTCACTGTAATTACTAAGACTGCTGTCTTGGGGGTAGGAAGTTTCTTCTGTATTTTGCTGGCCATATGGGTGTATAAATACTTTAAATAACAACTCGCTTGTTTCCATATTTTCGTACAGAAAATTAAGTCCATTATATGAATTAACTAATTCAAATATAAGATCATGTACTGGACTTGTAATTACTAAATTGTTGCATGTAGTTGGACATGTTAACAAATACAAGCATAATTCTAGTATACGATGGATTTTGAAGAACTCTAACATTATCTCATTGGAACACTCTTTATTTATTTCAAACTGTGCTGAAGCGGGAAGAAATCGCTTAGGTTGTGAAAGATGGAAACACTGTGTTCTAAATGTGTAAAGTATCTCTTCTAATGAATCTACTAAAAAGTTGATATCTTTTTCGGACAGTTCAACATCATCTGTTTGCTTCTTTTCATTGCTGGTTTTATTGAAATTGAAAACCATATCATGCAGTTTCTCCAAAACTTCGTAAATATTCATTTTTTTAATTAATGCACTGAGTGAAAACTTAATCCTTCCTAATGGGTTACTTTCCATTATTGAAATGAGAGCTTGATATCCGTTCATTAAATTTTTTTCATTGTCACCTTTAGGTTTATCAAATTTGGGATACATAGCATCTTGCATAAAGTTTTCCATTGCAACCTTTGATGAAAGACAAGCATTCAGGGCTTTCAAAATCATTAACCGAATACTTAAAGCCATGTATTCTTTAGAGTACATTTCTATAAGAAGCATCGGTATATTAATGCCAGATTCTAATAATACTTGTGTCACTTGTCCACTGTGTCTATGAGACATAATGGCTTCAGCTAAACGAATCCCACATTTCATGTGCCTTATTTTGTAAGTTGGTTGTTGTTGGGCCAACGCAAAATCATAATTCAGGCCAATTCTACAAAAAGTTATTAACAGATTAAAAATATCTGTAAACTCATCACACACATCAATTTTAGTGTATGGCTGAAAAATTCTAAGTGTTATGTCGGTACTTCTGCATAAACAAGAAAGCGCAATATACAATTGTTCACATTGATGTACCCAATCTTCCCTAGACGTATTGTCAATATCTTGAAATGTACTTGAAAAGAACTTTTGTTCTCTCTTTTTAGCACATTTACATATATCCCATATCTTATAAAGTTCAGGACAAGAGTCACACAAGTCGTCAAAGCTTGCATTAAGCACGTCTTTTGTAGTCTTCTCTTTTGTATTTGAAAGCATAAATATTTTATTTACATAATCATACTTCTTCCACTCATCTTTGAATGGATTAAAATACTTAATGATGTCCTCAACGCCACAATAATCATTAGCATCATAGTCTACATCCATGTACGAATTCCCATCTAAATCATCACATATGTCTTCATCAGATAAAATTGGTTCAAATGGTTCAGCATCCAAGGAACGGTCTTCTTCTTGACGAACTGGAGATTCAATAATTTTTGTTGCTGTACTTGTATCTACTATAGGTACTGTGACTAAACTTGAATGTTGCTGCTCAGGGTATGCATTATCCACTTCTTGGGATGGACTCCTTATTGAACTCTTATGTCTGTAGCTTTGATGGTAGAAATCTATTCTTGGTATTTGTTTACCATTTCTATCATAATCACCATCTTCTGATCGTACAGAGTGAATTGGGCTTGCGTCACCTTCACGTGGTGAGATTGGTCGTCTGCTTTCACTTGGCGGAGTTCTGGGTCTTTTCCTCGGGTCATCCCTACTGGGTGATCTACTTCCGTAACTGGATCCACGCATACGACCATAGGGTGAATGGCGTTTTCTGTCATATGGCGTCTGTTTATCATATGATGGAGCGCGACGCTCATACGAAGAACTTCTTTTATCATATGGCGACAATCTCTTTTCATAAGGAGCCCCTTTATCATAAGCTGGCTTTCTTTCATAGGATGGCGGCCTATCATATGGAGACCTTGGTTCGTAAGAACCTCCACGTGATCGATCGTAAGATGGCTCACGGCGGCGGTGATAGTCATCTTTCTTGTACGGGCCCCTGTCCCAATCGCGATCCCGATCAATACTTCGAGATCGTGATCGGCTCAGTGGCCGATATTCACCTTTGACGACGTATTCTCTATCTCTACTTCTTGACCTTGAGTGTAACCTCTCAAGTCTATCAATTTCTCTACTTCGATCTCTGTGCCTCGAAGATTCTCGACTTCTGCCTCTGTCAAGTGATCTTCTACGACTTCTACCATCTCGTCGATCACGATCCAATTCTAATGATCTGGGGCTGTGTCTCAATCTATCTCCTTCTCTCTCGCAACTTAGATCTCTTCTGTCTTTTTCCCAGTCATTCTCTTCTATATGATGATATTGTCTTGGGTCTTTAGGAGGCTCATTTTCATAATATTCATTTCTGTAAATCTGATTTTCATAGTTTTCTGGGTAATTTGCAGGTCCATAAGCATCTGGATTGCTCGTTGCAACATTTCCAGTGTAAGCAGGTATAGGATTAGAGGCTTCTGGGTTCCAATCAGATGTTTGTGGTACATTTGGTGGCAACGCACCTGCTTCACGTGAAATTGGTCTCTGGATGTTTGGAGGTTGAGCCGGTGTCACTGGTGTATCAGGTAAAACTTGTGTTAAGTTACCATACACAGCTAAAGTTATAGTTGTATACCAACCTGTAATATAAGAAAAACTATATTTTTGGCAAATCACAGTATTTATAGTAAGTATTATCGAGACCTAACATCCTGGCCTTTGGTTGGCAACACACCATTACCATTTGGTGTCTCAAGGCGGCGTGAATTTCTTAGCATCAGTAAATTCATCTGATTGCCTTCCAATATCATAAAAAAAACTTATTTATCGTAAAGGCGGAAACAAAAAAAGGTGAAAATCTATAATTGGCTGACTGTTATTAATTCATATTTCTAATTTTCTTAAACTATAGCTGTTGATTTTCTTATCAAATAAAATATAAAATATAATACTAGTTGTTAGTCAGCTCTGTTCTTAGATAGGTATTTGCAAGAGTGTAGGTATATGAATAATACATATTTAGTACATGGCTATGATTGTATGTCCTTGGATATGGTTATGTCCGTCATAATATAGAATAGCATAATTTTTAACATAAATGTGAAACTTTTAGCATAATTTGGCAAAATTCTAACACTGGCATAATTTATGATATGAGAAAATTTTGTAGTCTTGTCTTCTTTAATCATCTTACCTTCATAGTTTATGTTTAATTGATAAGGTTGAGTATTTTTATATGTGAATTTCATGTACATGTCTTGTCTAAATTTATTCGTAGACTAAGTAACTTATGTCCGTTAGTTTGCAAGGCGCAGTGTACTATCATTATCTAGACAACCTGTTAGTCGGGGCTGTCAGCCGAGTTCGATAATTGGTTTCCAGCTTAAGACTTGTGACACTTATTTGCATTTTAACATATACAGGCACCATCAAAATATTGATAATTTTAGCCTACTTCCGAAATTAGAATCTCTCAATTCGACTGTACTCTATCAATAAAAAAGCAATTTATATTTATGGTTTGCTTGTGTTGATTGTTTGAGTTTCGTTTCTTGTCTTCACACTACTCATATCCTTATTTTGAATTGTGTAAATTTCTTCTAACATGCTTCATAATATGAATTTATTAATTAAATAATAATATTATTATTATTATTATTTATTCTTTATTGTACAATATAAACACAAACATAAAATACAGAACAAAATATTACAAAACAAAAATGTACAAATGGCGGTCTTATCGCTCAAAGCAATCTCTACCAGACAACCAGGAAAGACAGGAAATCGAATAATTACAAAATAAAATTAAAGGCAAGAACACAACAACTATGTATGTAACAAAACTAAAGAAAAAAATAAATATTAGACAATATTATTATAATTTTAATTTAAAATTATAATTATAATATTATTATCATAAGCACTTGGCACATCCGTTTTTTAATACATTTTGTACAGATCAAATTGAATGCTAATACTAGTTTAAGTTTTAATTTATAGAATTGATACTTAAGGATGCACTTTTATACTTAGCTTACAAATATAGGTTTTAGAGTAAGTATAATTGGGTAAATTTAGTATTAATTACATTATAACAGACAAAAAGAATGTAAACATTTTAATTGATTGGTGCCCTATTCCTGTCCCAACTCCCAATGTGACCTACAGGTGGCAGGTGGAGATATGGTAGAATTAAGATAATTGGATATAATGATTTTTCCGAGCTGTTCAAGCAGGGTTACTTTTCTAGTTAAGGACTTGAAGGTGTCTTCACCACTTTCAGAGGTCTGAAGTTGGAGATGAAAATGAGAAATCAATGTGTATGTTGAAATCTATTTGATGTACAATTTTGATATTATTTGCCTTATTTAGAATATAATATTTTAGTGGTTTGTCTTTATTTTACATATTTATTGTGGTGTGTGTGTATGGGATATATGTTTGGCAGGCCTAAACAATTGTTATTAACAACATTTATTTAATGTGTAATAAAAAAAATTGATTTTACTGTTAACAGTATGTTGTATCATATTTATTTCTTAACAAATTATTCATAAAATATTGTGATTTTGGTAACAATAATGTACTTTATTTTGAACAAAATATTAAAGAAACTAACCTCTCAGAACTAAGCCATCGGTAGGTATTCTAGGTTGTTCTTCTTCTGACCCACATTCCATGTGTATTTGTCCATTTTGCGAATAATCCAAGCTGCCTAATGCTTCAAATGTGGTTGCTCCAGGCTTGCTCAGGTCATTGACGAAAAAGTCAATGTGAAATTTAGTTGGATTAGTGGCTCCCAACCGCACTCCACCTGGGAAATCTCCTTCTACTCTTGCTCCAAGAGGTATGATACGTATCTCTCGTACAAATACTGACTTTGGGAACTGAACTAAATCTAAGTTTAATTCCTGTGGAAAAACAATGTGCACAATTGAAAAATAACAAGTAATGTATCAAGATATGCCACAGCCAGACATGCACACTAAGACATGTCAATGTTATAACACGTGAAAGTTAAAATACAGCTGTGCCAGCGAGAAAGTATGTCAATTTTCACTGGTGGTAGAGTGCTGTGCAGCAACTTGCCTGGCGTTCAATCCTGGCTTCAGGACATTAAAAACATCTATGGTGTCTATGGGTCACTTGTCTCTTACTACCAGGAGAGCCATGTGGCTGTTTGCTGACCTCTAACATAAAAAATGCCCTTATGCATGGATTTACAGCAGTAGGCAGGATAAGATTCCAGTCACATGGATCTCCTGATTGTAAAAGATAACATTGGCCTACAGCCACAAAAGACGCCAACAATGTTTTAGGTGTGTAACTATCTTATTACTGGAAAGTGAAGAGAGGACCGAACTAACATCAGTGGTCTTCAGAGTAATGCCTTATTTCACACTTCCTTCTTACATGCTGCCAACAAGGATGAAGATGGTCTATTCTACACAAGATTATCTCTTACCACTAAGTACTGCGCAGCTTTAAAATCTCATCACATAAAAAACCCAAGTTGTTAACGCAACATCAGGCTTTTTAATACTAAAGATACTTTGAAAAGACCTAGTATCTTTCACAAATTTAATAACGAAACATAAAGCTGTTTCAAAATTATAGTTCATGGAACGAAAGGACCTAAAGCTGATTGGAGAAGTTTATTGGTATGTCAAGAGGAAAATTTCATATTGTTATTGTTTCAAACTGCTAGGAAAATTGCATGATAAAATAAAAGGAAACATTAAACCAGTACACAATTTATTTCCAGTTAACCTTCCATTATTATATAAACTTTACTTTAATACTACAGTAAATATGATAGTAGTTTACATAAGTTTTTTTATTAAGTACTGTATTATTAATTAATATGAGAAACAGATAGAAACAGATAAAAAATATGCAAATATACCCGAAAATTGATAAGTATTAGGTACAATTACAATGAAACCTATTAAAATAAGAAAACAACATGGGGACAGCTGAAACGATGAATCTCTTGATTGTTTTGGGTTGTTTATGTATAAGTAAATATACTAGAAACAAACAAAATTAATTAAGTTCCTTACCTCGCTAGTATCATGTGAAAATGTATCGAAGAATAATAGATCTGGCTGATCTCCAGACATTTTTTAGAAAAATATGAAAACACAACTTGAATACTCTTTACTTCTCCATTTCTAACTATCTTTATATATAGCCATAGCTTTTAATTATTATCTATTTGGTTGTCTACATAGGTATTATTGATTATTCACGTTTAAGTTTAACAAATCAATAAAAATACAAAACAACCCCAAAACAGATTTACAGTTCTAAGTTCTTCTTCCTCTTTTCTTTTGATGACGTTCATAGACAGTGTTGCCAACTCAGATTTTGAAAAAGGCGTAGGTAAGAGTAGAAAATTACGAAGAAATGCTAAAATTTCCATATAGAAAATACGTAGATCTACGTCCTTTTTTTGGAGTAAAATGAAGAGAGTAGAGTAGGTAAAAGTGAATAAAACGACAATTTATATAACCCTAAAAGTAGTAGACAGCAGACAAACAGTAAATTGAAAAAAATACTGTTAGTAAACAAAAAAGTCTATGAATTACCACTGGTTTGCTACTTTCAAAGTCTCCATTATTTTGTTTAAATTATTAATTTTTATTATCATTTTCATACAAACGAAATTTATACATATATTTATTAAAAATTTTGAAGTGAAACTTCTTTATCGAGGTTGGAAAAAAATTTAGTATAACATTTTTTCGTTACGCGTCATATTTTTCCGTTACGCGCCATCTTTGTTCTTATCCCTACCATGTGTAATTCAAATTATACTTTCTCCAGCGGAGTAGGGATTGGCAATAAACTTTATTTAACCAATTTCTGTAAAGTTGCACATAGTAAATTAGTTTTTTAGTATGTTCTTGCGAAAGTTCGCGGTTTTTTAACCCACTTTTCGTAAAAAGTAAGCCTGTTAGCGTGTCAGTGTGAAGCCTATTTCTTATGTTAGTTTTCGGAAGTTGAAATCAATTCAATTAAATTTTTAGTTTTCGGCAACCGGTCTTTTTTAGTTCTTCGTTCGAAATATTTCTTAGTTGTTGTTGTTGTTTAATTTTATCCCAGTCGGGGAAAGGTAAAGATCTGAGTCCATACAGCCACGTCTTACGTATTAATAAATATTTTCTTGTTATAGATTTTCAATTCGTTTTATCAAATGTCATTTGTTATAGTCAATTGTCATTTATTAAATGAATGTCATGTCAGAATCTTGAGTAAAGTGGTGGCCACTTTACTCAAGCTCATTTTATGAGATTTGGCGGCAATTAGAGAAATACACTAATTTCTTGATAATTATTTCACCTGTATATTTAAACTGACCAATACTGAACTAATTATCACCTTAATTAACAAATTTTACTCATAATTATCACGAATGTAGTTAATTTCGAAATAACCATCATACACGATGGCGCCAAAACCATATATTTTTTTAATTTAAAATTCACTTTGACGTTAAGTCGTTTCGTTTTACACAGTCACGTCATATTTCAAATTTCGTATAACCCATGTGACATGAATCATGCGCGCCATGTTGAGTGGGGAGGCGAGTGTGCATTAGTATGACGTTTCATACTCATTCATTCATACGAACGTTTCATTAGTTCGTTTCATTTAATACCAACGTTTATTAACTTTTTTTCGGGAAATCAAGGAAATTATGCCCATACAGTCTATTTTGCAAATACGATAGAAAATACGTAGATTCTGGGACTAAAGTTCGTAGGTTTGCAAGAAGGGCTTCAAATACGAAGATCTACGTAAAAAGATGTAGAGTTGGCAACACTGTTCATAGACACAAATTTCTTTATCATAAACATTGTTTTGAACACAGAGCAATGTAATGTTCCTGCTAGGAGTATATTATTTTATTTGTAAGATTCACGGTTCACTGCATACTTTCGGAACGATTCCTTATGTAAAAAATAAAAAAAAAACTATTTAAAACTAAGCAAGTTGAAACAAGTAATGTGATGTCAATGTAAAATAAAAATAAAACACCAAGGTTACACTCTAGGAGTGCCGACAGAAGTGAAAACTTGAATATTAACGTGGGGTGATTAAGTATCTTAGTAGTCAACTCAAACTGCAAAAGTGTACATCAAATGACGTCATTTGTGTTTGCTATCTCTATTGTATTTCTGTTGGTCACTGGAGATAGCAAATACAAAACACGTCATTGACAGCTATTTGTTATACACTTTCCATTTTGAGTGGGCAACTGAGATACATAATCACCCCCCCAGGTCACGAAGAGAGTTGACGCTGAAGCCCGAGTTTAGAAGTTTTACCCATTCTAAAAAAAGTGCGCAATGCCGCTTTAGAAGTTTTCACTTCAAAAAATATATATTTAGAAATGACATCAGTTCTTTGACAAAGAGGGTAACCTCCAGTAGCTACTAGTCTATAGCTTCATAGTATGGTCCTGCGGAATGTGTGCGGATTTCCCATGGAAGGAATTCCGAGTATATGTAGCGTACATAAGATATGAGAACTGTAAAGAAAATACGTAATCTTCAACGGTATTTAAATGTGTTGAGAAATTATAACTTGATAATATAATTTAGTTGTTATAGCAGGCACATAAGGCCACGTCTAGTGGCATCCTCTATTCTCTAGAAACAGACTCTATTTTTCAAAGTGGGTAACTTGATGTGTGGCTTTCTGTACAAGTACTATTACCTATTTAACAGTGATAACGCTGCTATTATTATTATTATTAGATGTTATACTTGAATCTAAATTGACATTCTATGAACAGATTGCATTAACCGAGGTTGGTGTTAGCAGTTTTCGAAACCGACGTATATTTTTTAAAGAGTATTGAGCTTGAAGGAACCTTATCAGGGCTCAGGAATTGTGACATTTGGCACTCGATACTTTTTGTCTTCAACCCATTGAAGACAACTGGCGTGTCGATACTATGTATATGTTATATATCCTATCCTATTAATATTATAAATGCGAAAGTTTGTATGTATGGATGTATGGATGTTTGTTACTCTTTTACGCAAAAACTACAAAGCCGATTACGATGAAATTTGGTATGTAGGTAGCTGAAGACCCAGAATAACATATAGGCTACTTTTTATCCCGGAGTTAAAGCGGGATTGGGACTTACGCGGGTGAAACCGCGGGGCGCAGCTAGTACTATATAATAATGTGTGCACCATTGCTGGGACTGGTGTACACGGGGTGTAATGGTGACTGATAATAAAATGGTCACAAATAGTAGCACCATTCAAGATTTTCAAACGCAAATAATAATGAAAATAATACAATAAATTCAAATCTTAACAATAAAAACATAATTCTAATCATAATAATACCTAAAAAAAGGTTATACAATTTAAGTCATAATAGCAATGTAAATTCTACTAATTGGGTAGGTATCTAATGTTGCATTATGTCATTTTATGGTACCTTAGCTAATAACAAAAAGCTAATAGCTAAAATGGAACTCTTACACATTTACTCGACAGGTTAGTCCCGTCCATATGTCAAAGCCATTTTATTCCCAAACTATAAGGACTGCACAGTTGAAACTAGGTTGGTAGCTAAATGTAAACCATTTTAGGTTTTTTTCTAAACTAAACGACCTGGTGAACTTCGTTTCCAAGAAAATTATAAACTTTTACCAGTGTCTTTTAGTACGCATTATAACACAATTAATAAAAAAAAATAATCAACTTAATTCTAAATTTAAGTTTCGATCCACTGTCCAGGACATTATGAACGTCATTTAAATCATTCATACAGGTTATTTGTACATAGTATACTTACTGGCAATAAATTTTCCTTCCAGATATAAAAATGATTATGAAATTTTTATGATGGTAGTAAAGTAAAATAGTTGTAGCTCAATGTCGACTTCCTCGGTATGATCTTACTGTTAAGAATGCGGTCAGCGAGCGTTACACCACAAATTTTCCGTAGTGCTCTCATTTCGACCGCATTTATCCTACTTTCATGTTCTTTCTGACATATCCAACTCTAGCTTCCATACAATAACGTTAGGATAAGCACAGAATTATGCAAAGCGAGTGTAGCTTTTTGACTCAAAACCTCGCTTTGGAATAGCTTACCCAACGCTCCATTCACACTATTCCCTGCAGTCACTCTCCTGTCTACATCCGCGGTGTACCTTCCACCCCTGCTAAAAGCACAACCAAGATATACAATAATTTCATTCACTTGTTCCAGCACTAGATCATCAACCAAAACTCTTACGTCCGTTCTGGCTACGTCTCTTTCAAACATCATTATTTTGGTTTTCATAGCATTCAAATGTAAACCCCTTTCTTTACAATCTCCTTCCATAACTGTGACCATTGTGTGCAGCTCAAAAGGTTTCTTTGAAATTTCTTAATAAAACCTCCCCTAACTGCTTTATAAGTTGGTGGACGCAAACACGTTCATGGGTGGACGCGATCTGGAAATTGTGGACGCGAAATCGCCTTATTTTGGTTCTTTTAATTATTAAAAAATAATCACTAGATATTTTGACTATACTACGGATGGATTATAATATTAGTTCATTCAAAACTGGACCTGGAACATTTTTATACTTTACCTCAAACTTGCAAACTCCACTGAGTGGACGCGAACTGGCAAAACTACCCTATTTGTAAAGAATGAGAACTGTTACATGTTTGCATTATTAATTTTACACGATTTTAAATAAATTATTGTATATGAATCATGTTGGTTTTTTGTAATAAGATATACCTAATTCTACTAAAATCATAAATGCTCAAGTTTGTAAGTTTGTTTGTTTGTCTGTTACTCTTTACGGCTTACTCCTTACTGTAATGGCACAAATAGAGGATAACTTATATTAACACATAGGATAGTTTTATTCCCAAAAAAATTTTCCCGTGGGACCATGAACCACGCGAGCAAACGCAGCGGGCAACAGCTAGTACATACTTATACTGACAAGAAAATGGTAACCGATTAAATTACTAATAAAATTTAAATATTTTACTGACTTCTAGGTGCCTTGTACGTAATTACAATAATTAAGTATTAAGACAAGACAACCGTGACTTGATAACTAAAATGAAAAGTTTTTTAATGCTTTATGGTAAGATGTAATAAAATATTTAAAACTTCTAGCTAGCCGTGGGTGTCCTGAATGTAACTATGCGTAACCTTTTCGGGGATATGGACATTGCTAAAACAACCAAAACTATAGACGGAAATATGGTTAGATAATATTACTACGAGTTAAATAATAAATGGCCTGTAAAATTGTTCGTAGCCTCAAAGTACGTTTGGTACTATAAGGTAGTTTTAATAACCTATTTTTAGACCAAAGTAACCAAATTATGTTATGCTTCTAAAACAAGTGTCAGTCAACGATATTAATTCAAGTAAATAAACAAATAGACACCAGAATAAATTTATTGCACATACCCTGACCAAAACATATTCAACAAACAAATCGATGCCCCCGTCGCGGTTGGGACCCAAACCACGCAGGTAGATGGTGGCGTACTTAGTAAATTAATTTTGCGGTAATATAGTATGCGCGCGAGCATCGAATAAGTTTCAAAGTTTGGCGGGCAGAATACGGCCAAACGTGCGTGCGGGGTGAGGGACGCCGATTCCGCGCTCCGCCCACTCGCGAGGGGAAAGTACATCGAAACGTAAATAATATTTGCTGAGTGCCTATAAGGCCTTAAGAAGCCATGTAAAGGCTCACATAGCGCTGAACGTCTCTAGAATAATAATAGCAATGCGACGATATAAATAATAGTCATTTAAGCTAAGGTAAAACAGAAAACTATTATAACATCATTTATTATTTCTTTTGAATGGTAATTAAGCATTTCTGCTTTATTTTCTGATATAAAGAAGAACACGATACCAAGGGCCAGGATTCTGTATAGAGGAAAAAAAATTGTGTGTGTACTTATGTACACGCGTCAGAAGTTATACTTCTTTGGCCTAATAAGATAAAAATCTTTTTAAAAATTTTATCTTTTGCCTTATTTTACATTTGTAGACAAAATGACACTAACCATAAAAATTACTTTTACTTTGATGGTACCTTTTTTTAAAAAACTAAAATGTTTTCTATAGCTAACTTCATCATGTCGGTTTTTCGTGACGGTGTTTATCACCTATTATCATTTTTTCCTAACGCGCCAAAAGAAGTATAACTTCAAAAAAAACCTATTCTGTATTGTTTTAATCATGTTTTTTATCGTGTGATTATCTCAGATATTAAGCATCTGTACAAATGAGGAAATATATTAAAACAAAATGTAATATAATATTTGATTTTTCCGTCGTCGGCGCTTGGTAAAACTTGTACTGTTTTATGTATCACTTATAATTTATTATTTTATAAATAACCTACCGGTTTCGCTTATGACAGCATCATTAGGGCTAGAACTTAAACTTAGCCCGGTTCATGTAAAAATATATAATATAATAACTTACGCTTCTCCTTTTCCATTTCACCTCTTTCTGACAATTTTCTTGTCCACGTTTAGCATACATACGAGTAGCCATGTAGTGTGTGTATGCGTGCATTAATAAACGAGTCTCACAATGTAGAATAATTATAACCAATGAAACACCTTATTAAATAACTTAAACACCACGTGGTGGCCCTGCAGCAGTAACCTGAGGCTTGAGCTGAACTTGAGCGCATTCCAGCGAGTACGGCGTTAGTGATAATATTATGTATGTGAAAAGTAACAGTAGTGATAAAATAAATTGATTAAAGAAGAAGACGTTATGATAAACAAAACAATGGGTTAAACAAAAAAAAAAGAAATGTGAAGCTTAAATATGAAATCAATAGTAAAAAATATAAATTTGTAAAATATGTATATCGTTGGTCGTGTGGCTAACGTACACTGGTGTGGTAGGTAATTGTAATGACCAACCAACCGCGAGACTCGGCTTCGATTCCTGACGGGGCAAGCATTTGTGTGATGAACATTTAAATGTATGCATTTCCGCGTCTGGGTGTTATTTAAATTTATTCTGGTATCTATTTAAGTATATTTTCTATGTATTAGTATCGTTGACTAATTAATAGCCATAACGCTCGTAGGCATAAAATTTGCTTACTTTGGGATTAGATTCAATTCGTACAAATTGTTGTCGAGCTATATTTATGTCTCTTTTTAATTATGAAAAAGCAAGTATTAAAAAAACCTCGAAAAAAATACCGTATAGAGTATACTCACTGCTATGTACGGACAGATAAAGGTAAACATTTTTAATGCAACAGAAAAACCAAAGGCTAGCGCTAAAGATTTTTGGGAATAATCGCGCAATTTTAGAGATGCCGACCGGCTGCTAGAGTGGTGAAAGTGAACTAGGTAATGTATTTTTCTTGTGTTAATGAAATTAAAAGTAATTATAGGTTTTTCTGACAAAGTTCAAATAAAATGAGCTATAAAAAATGTTAAAGTACGGGACAGCGACGGTTACATAAAAAAAAGGTTTTATTTATATTGTTTAGATGTACTTCGATTGAACTATGACATTATGACACTTGACATTATGCTGTTCAAAGACTACAGTTATCTAGAACATTGTGTTGTTGGTGTAGGTAAATGCGCTGGAACAATTTTTTTTAAATCATGTCTGTTACCTTACTATTGCAAAATTTTAATCTTTCCTTTAAATACGTAAAGGCATATAAAATGGCTACTAGTTGCACATAATATATGCATAATTACCTGAGACAAGTTTAGTTTCTTTGAGAATTATTTTCGTCTGAAACCAGTTTTGACACATGTATGTTTATTAATAAGATGAAATCTTTTAGAAGAGTAGTGTAATGTTGCGTATTTCCCCAAAAGTGACGTAAGCTCGGCTCTTGGTACCACCAGTTTACTTGACGATGATATGTAATTATCTAGAATATTTTCCGCAACAAACATGATTGGCGACTAGTTTATAAGTCCAAAGTTTCCTCATCAGTAAGGTATCCAAAAAAGAGAAATATGTTGTCATTGTTTGTGTATTTGTAAGTGCAAATTTATTAAATATTTTTTTGGTGAGAGAATCCGCTGGTTTTACGATAATTATGTACATACGTATCTTCACGCCAAGTTACTTACGGGTTACGGGACAGGCAGAAAGCTGGCCCTGCTTTCACCACATTCATTACTCTTTTCATGCAATCACTTCAATTTCGGAGACGTGACGTTTACGTGACTATCTCGTGATAGTGTTTTGGTAGCAGTGAACATTTTCGGCGTTACAAATAAAAGTAAAGTAATCTTTCTTAATACCAAGGTTATAATACTAAACTTCGATACAACTACACCCTAATTATGCATACATGTACCGAAAGAGAGCCATAAGGGCAATTTATA
>NJDD01000543.1:1106259-1142107 GCA_002245505.1 Calephelis nemesis
CAAGGTAAGCAAATTGTGCTTGTGCTATGGGTGCTAGTCAACGATCGTAATACATAGAAATACTTAAATAGATACCAGAATAAATTTGATAAACACCCAGACCCAGAAATTTAGACATCTAAATGTTCATTACAAAAATGTCTGCCCCCGTCGGGAATCGAACCCGAACCTCAGTTGGTCAGTGTGGTTAGGCGTGAACGCTAGCCACTCGTAAGTAGTATAAGTTATAGAGGTAGGAATTACTCTAAATTCTTAGTAACATTCGTGTTATTATAACCGAGTCTACAGCAACAGTTACCCGAGTTCAAGGCATTCGCAAAACCAGTTTGCACGGTACATTACCGTCACATGCCGTCTCGTTCCACCTCCTACCATCGGACAAGGACACCAGCTGTTTATCTCGCACCGACATTTCTTTATATTTAACATGTTATACATATAAGAATTTTAATCAAATACGTTGTTTATTTCAGGATTTTCCTGTTTAAATAATTCATTTGTGATAGACTAGTTAAAATTTATAATTTAACCAGTCTGTCCCATCAGATAAGGGTTGATTATATGAATTAAAAAGTATAATTTTTCATAACACTACCACAATCGCCTAACTTCCCATTTATTGAGGGGCCTATAACATCTAAGGTGTCTAATAGAAGACCTGTTGGACGCCTTAGATGTTATAGGTTAAAGGTGCCCATTTCTCTTTAATAACAGGAGCGCTATGTGCTAGTTCGTAGACCTCTCATTTAAAAAAAAACTTAGTTCAAGTTAATTTCTATTGATTCTTCTTAGCCTCTTTACTATTTTAAAATAATAGAAGCGAAAATATTTAAGTTACTCTTTTTTTCACGTGAGAGGTCAGCGAACAAACAAACGGCTCTCCTGATGGTAAGAGTTAACCGTGGCCTATAGACACCATATATGTTAAAGGTCCGTCGCAGTCCTGTGGCCGAGATGTTAGGCGTATTGTGCAATACAGGCTACCCTACATGTGGCCCGGAACATGACAGTCACTATGGCGGTTGGAATAATTAAGGCGGTGGATTTTTACCCGGGCAAGTTTACTACTATACTTCACTAATACTGTCTATACTCACTGGACTAGCACCAGGAAAACCCCTACTTTTACTTATACTACTAGCAGCCCGTTGAGATTCGCATATACTTCTAAGCTACACATATAAATATTTCTCTTGAATCACTATCTTGTAAAAAACCATATCAAAATCCGTTTTTTTTTTATGATGATATTGGAAGGGAAACAAGCAGACGGATTTCCTGATGGTAAAAAATTTACGCCGCCTAGAGACACCAAAGGTGGTTATGGTGCGTTGCCAACCTGAGGCCGGGATGTTAGGCCTCGAGCAAAAGTAAGTTTACCGGCTAACTTACCCTCCGAACCGGAACACGTCTTGACGTTATGACGGCGCAGCGGTATAGGCGGTGGTACCAATCCGGGTGAGTCGCTGTGAAACTCTATCACCTAGTCAGATGTCACGGTGTTAGTGACGGCAAGCCTATGCTCTCCCTTTACGAGTTGCCTGGCAGGAAGGCAGAAGGAGAATAGACCATTCTGCAAAGGAGTCCGGACTCTAACTAATAATCTAAGCATTAATAGGGACAAATAGAAGAAAGCGACTTTGTAATTACGTAAAATGCAGTGATATTATTTTTGGTTCTGCGTAAAAGAAAAAAGAAAAACTAATTTTTAGGTATATCTCGAAGCGCAACTACCCTAAAGCATGAAAATGACCATGAATGAATAATACAACATACTATTTTTTAAAAGATAAATTCGCAGTATCTTTAATGCAACCTTATATCTTATATTGACTATAATATAGAATTTTAGGTTTAATACCTATCGCGTGTATCTGTTACACTGCCTAATCTGTGGCGCAAGCATACAATGCAACTGACGAACCAAGTAGACAGCAAAAACGATCCGAAATCTTTTTATAACATAATGTAACAGTTGATTACTTAAGACGGGAAGTATGCAACAATAACCTATCAATTAAAAACTGTATAAGCTTGACTCACGCGAAGTGAAAACACGAGGAAGTCTGTTGTAATATTTACTTTTTTATGGCGTAAGATAGTGAAAATCTTTTTTCTCTCTCTCTTGACACAAAAGAAGAAGAGGTATGTCACCGTCCTGTGGCGTATATATAACGTATAGCTAATGATCCATATTCAAATGTAACCTATTTTTTTAAATTAACCCCAAAGAGCTATAATTGGGGATGAAAGTGAAAGTTTTTTTAGTCTTTTTCTCATAAGGTGGAAGTTTATCCCGAGCACGGGAAAGTTGCTTATAAAATATCTTAATTTAAACTTTGGGAAGAATACATCCATTGAAATTTCTACGCGAAAAATGTTAATTTGAAAAGTCCCTGAGTTCTAAATATAATTTAAATGAAACAGGCACATTGATCATTCACAAATTGACACATTGTCGATCATGTGAGTGCTGCGACAAATTGCCCATAACAAAATAGCCGTTTGATTGATGTTGCCAGTGCTGAAATATTCCCTCTATTAAAGCTGTATTACCACTATTTAGATTATTTATTTCCCCAATTTTTCATGTCTAGAAACACTGTTGAACATGAATAGCGAGGACATCTTATGTTGCTGTGTCATTTCTTTTTAATATAAGTATTCTTTGAGCTTTATTGACTTTTAACAAAGGTATAAAACGATTTATTTAAAAAAAAAAGTTGCTCGGGATTGGATAGGTGCCTAGTTGTCGATAGGTTTGCCACCTATCACATAGTAGGACTTAGTGTCTTCGGCTAGTCGTGGGTGCCCTGGTTGTGCCTACCTCTTCGGGGATATGGGCATGAAGATACTTTTTTTTATAAAACGATTTAGATGAATTCTGTCATATGTTTTTAGCCAGGCTTTATGCAAAAAAGTTCAACCCCCTTTCCGTAAATACACCTTAATGTTATCTTGTCTTATGTAAATAAATGTAATCTTATAATGTTAAGAGGAAAACGCCACGGACAACAGCTATTTGACTAAATAAAAGGTTTTTTTGACGCATCCATATAATTCTATTATCTAGCATCAGATCCTTCCAGAATTCTTTATTATGTCCTAATTATATTATCAGTAATGTCTTCAATGCAGACCCAACTTTTTTACGACTTAAGGCCCCACACTTAGTCAGCCAGAAGAGCCAAACGCCGCACCCCCCCTTCCATTATTACTATGAAATAATGCTCTCTAAAGTAAACGTCTTAATCGTTAAAAAACTATTTTTGACACTATAAAAGTAATTTGAAAAAAAGTATAAAAACTGAAACACTTATCTTTTAGGTATAGTACTTATCTATGTTTATGTTAAATCTGGTGTCGATATTTTCATAATTGAAGTAGACAGTTGGGTTTTGCTTTCAAAAAAGGGTTAACTTTTCGATTTTTTTCTATCAAGCAAAGTGAAATGAATCGTGTTTTGGAAACACTAGTCTTATAAAGCATATTCATGTTAATCTTGTGTATTTTTGTCACCAAGATCCATGACTGCTTTGTATGAAAAAAACTTATATTGCTGACGTATTTTAGCATACATGGACCCTTAACAGATATATTAACGTATGAGGAGGATTTTAGATTCATTCAATGACGTCCAACATGTGAACATTCGAATGTTTATGACGTGCAATATATGAACAGTAAAACCACTTATGGGTTGCTTTCTCTTCTCAGCCGCAGGTGACCGTATTAGGTGGTTACTTATTGAATGAGGTGACTTCACTACGCGGAAACAACAAGATTTCTTTTGGGTAAATTATATTTACTTTCCTTTATATAGAACTAGCGGGTCGCCCGGCTTCGCACGGGTATGAAATATACATACCTTCCTCTTTAAACATTTATATATAAAAAAAACTGCATCAAAATTATTTTTTGTTGTTTTAATTATTGTCAGAAGGTTAATTAGAAAGTCGCCTCTGTGGTCTAGCGGTCCGGTTTTGGATTTGACTTCAAGAGGTCATGGCTGCGATCCCCGGGTCGGGCAACTAAGAGAAAAAGAGTTTTGTTTTCAACTTTCTATTCAAAGTAACCCGGGTACATATCTAATGTATGTCCCCTGTTGCCGATAGGCTCGTCACCTTCATTGAGGGCCTCAGGTCAGCTAGTATAATGTTAGTTATAGCGTGATAGAACCTGTCCTTGAATCCTTGACCGATTCTCATGAAATTTTGTGAACATATTGAGTAGGTCTGAGAATCGGCTAATATCTATTTTTCATACCCGTAAGTGATAAGGGTGACTAACCCCAATTTTTTTAACTTAAATCACATTAAAAAATTATTTATTTAGATGTTATATATATTTATTATTTTTTAAGTGCTTCATACACTTGTCTACGTTTATGTTTGTTTATGTTTTTCCTTTTTACGGGTCAGCTGATAGAAATCTCTGTTGCTAGAGATAAGCTCGCCCATTGTACTGTGTTGCCTTTATGTTTATGTTTGTGATAACGTTTTGTGTAGGTACAATAAAGATATTATTATCATTATTATTAAAAATATAGCAGAACAACGTCTGCCGGGTTAGCTATTATATCTACATTTCCCTTGTTCGTCACATCACACGTGTACGGATGAATCTATTTTGCTCCTTTTTTTGTTGTGTTAGTTTTTGCCAGGAGAAGGTTCTTATTATAAAAAATGACACGTTGCATTCCGGGAGTGCCGGCAGAAGTGAAAACTTGAATGTTAACGTTGCGCATTTTTGATATTATGGAATTTTCGTCTTAGGTCCTGACGCGAGTTTAGAAGTTTTTACCCATACCAAAAAAAGCGCGCAACACCGCTAAAGAAGTTTTCACTTAAAAAATCGAAATTCATACTTAGATAACATCTGATGGGTCAGCTAGTAAAGTATTATTAAGGGTTTCCTAGCATGCTATATTTTGCTGTAGGAAGATAAAAAATAGAAAAGTCGAAATATAATCTTATGAGAATAATCTCGACCTATAAACAGTATGAAAGATGTCAGAATCTTTTCAGGTTCTCGTTTATTTCAGGTAATGGAATGATCGATAAAAGTGGCAGACACTTCGTTTAAACTTCTAAGATATTTAACAGAGCTGCCAACTCAGTTTGAAATAGTTTAAAACTCAAACTGTTCTGATGAAGTTAGGATTGGTTTTTCTTATTTAGTTTTCAAACAGACAGGTTAAACGATCAGGGATTTAGAGATAAACTACAAATCTTATAGAGAATGTCTAATTTTAAATTGAATGCTTCGTCAATAAGGTCACGTCATTCATAAAGTCATTTCGTTGTTTATCGGTATCGTCATGTCGTATAGCGTTTTATACTCAGTTTTGTTATTTCGTGCATTATTTTGAAGATGCTGTTTTAATATTTAACAGACAATTACATTATTTATGAATTGTGAGTCATTTGAAAACAGAAGTAAAAGTATTAAAAAAGTAAAAGTAAGTATCTTCACGTCCCTGTCTCTGAAGTGGTAGGCAGAGTTACAACCAGGGCACTTCTAACCAGTCGGAGGTGTTTGTCAGTATCGTCATTTCGTTCACCGTTTTAAAGATATCTCATCGCTGCTTTAATTTATACAGACAATTATATTATTTATTAATTGTGAATCATTTAAAAAACAGAAGAAAAAGTATTAAAAAAAGTAAAAGTAAGCATCTTAACGTCCCTGTCTCTGAAGAGGTAGTCGGAGTTACAACCAGGGCATTTATAACCAGTCGGAGGTACTTCTTAGTTCTAGAATGTGATAGGGGGTGAAATTATTTCCAACCAAGCACATGTCCAATCTGGACAATGTTGTTTTTTTTCGACCATAATAAATTTTAACACCTTGTTGATAAGAACGACATCTTCATTTCTTAAGACCAACTACTTTGTTTCCTTATTTTTTATTGCGTCATCTGTGATTTTTTATCGTTATCATAAATATTATATCATCATAATATTTGTTTGTGTGTGTCAAATGCATAGTAGTGTAATGTTTTATTTATTGATTTACTTAATGTACTTTATAAGCATTATTATTGAAAAATATTAGCGTTCTGCACTTCTCCTACACATAAATTATAAGTGTGCCAAATTTTTTGCTCCTGCGTCCGCGCAATTTTCGTAAAAAAGGGCCAAAGTTTTGGCATCACTTATTAACATATACGTTATTAGTAACTATTAGAAAATGACACGATGAAACGTATCTATAACCTAGCTGCAGGTAAAGTTTTGAAGCCATGACTATCTTGATAAAACGACTAATTGTTTAACTGCGTCCATCTTAAGGTATAAAAGATCTAGTCCATCAGACTAGTAATAAGAGGAATATTGGTGCTCATTAGTCCAGCTAAAACTTACCAGCGTGGACCAATCGCAGCTAGAGTGCCGTCATTACGGGAACGATCGTACATAACACCGGCGGTGCTCGGTTATTACGGTGCATTATATTATTGTGTCACTAGGGTTGCCATCGATAGTTTTTATGTCAAAAAAAAAACGACGGGTTACGGGTTGATAAGGATGACTAACCCCATTTTTTAACTTAAATCACATTAAAAATATAGCAGAACAACGTCTGCCGGGTTAGCTATTATTCGTACATACTCCTACTGCTACATTTCCCTTGTTCGTCACATCACACGTGTACGGATGAATCTATTTTGCTCCTTTTTTGTTGTGTTAGTTATTGCCAGGAGAAGGTTCATATTATAAAAAACGACATGTTGTACTCCTGGAGTGCCGGCAGAAGTGAAAACTTGAATATTACCGTTGTGCATTTTTGATATTTTGCAATGGTTAGGAAATAATTTTGCACGAATTGTTTTTATAATCAGTATGAAAGTACTATTGTTTATGTGGTAGATTACAATATTCATTTATTGCGCTATTGTACACACACATGACAAAGCGAACATTCGCGCAAGTCTTACGAATTTTCGATCAAGCCACTTGTCCTGACGCGAGTTTAGATGTTTTTACCCATTCCGAAAAAAGTACGCAACGCCGCTAAAGAGGTTTTCACTTCAAAAAGATAACAAGCACGCATCTCCTCAAATGGTAAGAGATAATATTAGCTTAAATATGGACCGGAACATGACACTGTGATTATGGTGACACTGGGATTAAGACGGATTCTTACTCGGACAAGATGCTGCACAGCACACTACCATCTGTGGTTTTGACGATAACTACCCTTTTGCTCACCTCTCTCGAGCTTCTTGGCAAGACGGCAGATGGTACCCGGGGTACACGGGGTATGTCGGTGTGTCAGTTTGCACTGTTGTATGCCTATTGCTACTTAATAGCCGTCATAACTTTAATGGTAGGACATGGCACGACAGTGCTCGGTTATTATGGAGCATTATATTGTTACGCTAGTAGGGTTGTACGTACGTGGTGCACCAGTTTGTACGTACGACAATAGCAGCTAGAAGCCGTCATTACGGGAAAGGTGATTACATATAGGGAGATTGTGGTGCCTTACACTACTATATCAGGGCTGTTGCATCAGTACCGGTGTGCACTGATGTATTGTTCACTCGCAACTGCTGTATTGTGGCATTGCATACTTACATAATTGACTGCAGTTGTCATGATATAATAAACAGCTATACGTTAACACTAAAAAAATTATATATATCACAATAGTATATCATGCAACCATCTCGGTCCAATAATTTTAATAGAAATTCATTTAGACACATATTTTGTTTGTCAAATAATGTGTTAAAGACTCAGCAAATGAAACATGTTTATTATCTAAAACATAATACAGCAAGATTTTTTTATCACCATCCAATTTTTTTCTAGGCATAAAGTATCTATAAATAAGTCCATTTATGGAAAAAAAAATAGGTATCTAGCAGGTAGCTATCTAGCATGTCAGAGCACTCAGCGCGTAGGTACGGTACTTTGTAGACGACTTTGCGATGTCATATCTTAATATTTTAGTATTGAGGGATACTAAAAGAAATAACACGTATTTAATTATTTTCACTTAAGATCAACATATTAAAATTTGGATGGTGATTAAAAAGTCGGGGTGTATATTTAAATCACATTATTATCACAACTTAAAATTTTAAGCTTACCTTAGCACACTTATTTAGAGATAAGGAACGAAAGAAGAAACGGCTTATACAAATATTAGTTCCTTCCTGCTCCACAATCCGACACGTAATGGACGCCTCCTATATGGATATATTTATAGGTATAGTCAATTGATGTTTCTCACAAATGTATGCCAAAAAATATGTTTGTTATGTTTTATACATAATTTTGATGTAGGTGCTAACCCTAGCTGGAGTAGGACCCATTGTTGACGACCCCTGACACTAGAAACTGAGGTTGTCGGAACTCAGAGCATTGCACAACGAAATAAAGTTCGCGGCATCTATCACCTGCAACATCAACTAAAATTATCGTATTTAAACTAATACCATAACTAACGTGAAAATGTGTTTTTTTGTTTTATTGTTCGTTTGTTTAGGGCTTAAGCCTTAAGACCCTGCTATTAATATGACTCAATATATTTTTTAGCGATATGCGTTTGCAATTAGACACTCATCTTTAATAATAATTAACAGACGACGATTAGTATTTCTTACAATCATGAAATATTTCTTGTTTGCATTTCCATATTTTCCGATTCCGATCCGGTGGCAGTTTGAAAAATGTCGACGCGCACAAATACCACATGTATGGTTCATCTGACAAAGATTTTTCTGATTCCGATTCATATTTTAGAAAAAACTTACATATACATATCTTCACGCCAAGTTCCTAACATGGTCCTTAGAGACTATCGAGTGCCAAATGGCACGATCTTTATAAAATTGCCAGGCTTTCTTCAAATTTGTTGTAACAAACACGTCGGCCACGGAGAATCTTGACACCATACAGGGATAAAATATGAGCGATAGGAAACCTCATTTAAAAAAGTTTTATTATGTATTTTTTTTAAATATTTATTTGAGCCTCACGATCTCATAATAAAAAGTGTAATAATTTTATATTTTCTTGTTTTTTAACTTAGTCTTGGTCCGGGCTCCTTTGCAGAATAGACCATCTGCCATCCTGCCAGGCAGATCGTAAAAGGCGAGCATAGGCTTACCGTCTCTAGCACCGTGACATCTGTCTAGGTGGTAGAGTTTCGCAGCGACTTACCCGTATTGGTACCACCGCCTTACCTACTCCTGCCGCCATAACGTCATGACGTGTTCCGGTTTGGAGGGTAAGGTAGCCGGTAAACTTACTTTTGCTCGAGGCCTAACGTCCCGGCCTCAGGTTTGCAACGCACCAAAACTACCTTTGGTGTCTCTAGGCGGCGTGTATTTCTTACCATCAGGAAATCCGTCTGCTTGTTTGCCTTCCAATATCATAAAAAAACGTCTTTAATAATGATGGGTATTAGATAACGATGCGGATAAACAATGATACTAATTATTGACCAAGAGAAATATGTACATTTTTCCTCACTGCAAAGTGGAAGCGGGACGGGTTATTTAATATGTTCGGGCTAGGTACGGCCTGGTACTGCGCGCGCGCACCTAAACAGCGCGATCTGACCTAGCATTGTTTGGTCAGAATTGTGTGTTTGTTTAATGTTATAGTTCTTAGAACCTGACGATTGAATATTGTTATGCAATATTATACCTTTGGAAATTTCTTAAATATGAAATGAGGTGTATTTATCGCTGACTCCAATAAGGAGGTTCTCAATTCGACTGTTTTTTTTTGTATATTTGTCACGCCATAAGATAGTTCATGATTGATACCTTTAGAAATTTCATTAATATGAAATGACGTATTTTTAAGCGACTCCAAAAAAAGGAGGTTCTCAATTCGACTGTTTTTTTGTGTGTTTGTTACGCGATTACTCCGTCAATAGTTAACCGATTTTGATGGTTTTGTTCTAAAAAGATAGGTCATGTTTTCGAGGTGGTCCCGTATTAATTTTATCATGATAAGACTAGTAGTTTTTGAGTGATACTTAATAATCCGTAAGTTTTTTTCAAAATATGCATAATTAAGTGTAACTCAAAAACTACTAGTAGGTGTTCAAAATTTATGCTTGACCTTTTCGAAACCATTTGCTATTTTTCGAAAAAAGATAATAAAATGCGACGTGACCTAATGAAATAGTTGAAGATGGTTGTTGCAGTTTTAACGCGCTTAATTATATTATTGTAATAATATCACGGTGATAGACAGATATTAGCTTTCCTAACCTAATCTAGAATATAAAAACAATTTTTCACCTGTATTGCAACAAATGCCGAATTTGGTGAAATACCGGCGTTCGGTTCAGGCAACTGTGTCAAAAACAGCGTACCCCGGGATTGGATAAGTGCCCGTTGGCGTTTGGTTAGCTACCTAACACATTCTATGACTAAAGTATTCTCGAATTGTTGTGAACTTCTCGAATGATTAACCAATCTATCCCGAACCTGACATTGGCTAAACAAGCCGTGAAAAACGTTGAAAGCCATATTTATAAAAGAAGGAGAAGTACCTTCGGCTAATCATCGGTACTTTGGTTATTCTATTTGCCTTTACTTTGCGACTATAATCGTATCTCGTCCTAATGATTTACTCATTGGAGTTGGCGCGCAACTCTATTTTGTTTTGTTATGTACATCATTTATGATTGATTTTTTATTCTTGGTAATCTATTTTATCATCAACTTACAAATGACTTAATATTCACTCGTAAAATAACCTATAACAGGCACGATACATGATTTTAATCAATAACATTGATCATTCCGTGGAGATAGCGCTAGACATTTGATAAGGTCGCATTTGACAGCTGTCAAACTCATGATTTTAAAATAATGTTGGTACTCTGTAGTGTTACTTTTGTAACATTTTGACGTGTGGAAGTAAAAGGCTGAGCTAAAATCTTAACTCCCTAAATTAAAAAAAAATCGACATTTTAATAGTTACTATGAATTTTAAAAGTTTGAAAAATCGGTGTTAAAGGTGGTAGAGTTTCGCAGCGACTCGCCCGGATTGGTACCACTTACCTATTCCTGCCGCCATAACGTAACGTGTTCCGGTTCGGAGGGTAAGGTAGGCGGTAAAGTTACTTTTGCTCGAGGCCTAACATCCTCACCTCGGGTTGGCAACGTACCATTACCATCTTTGGTGTCTCTAGGCGGCGTGAATTTTTTACCAACAGGAAATCCGTCTGCTTGTTTGTCTTCGTATAACATAAAAAAAATAATCGCGACGTTCGTGCTGAATATAAAATCTTTATTGTCTTTCGGACACTATGTTATTATTGAATATAGATTATTACGAGTAGGTACAAATGTTCCAACCGACACGATGTTCGTTTTGAATTAAGACTTTTTTAATTTCAACTTTGTACCTTTACTTGTTACATTTGTAGTCATGTGATATAGAAATATTTTATTTTAAGTTAAAGATAATCGTAATTGTATACTACTATTTTATTATGTACTAGCGGCCCACCCCGGCTTCGCACTGGTATAAAATATACACACAAACCTTCCTCTCTAAACACTTCATCTATTAAAAAAACCGTATCAAAATCCTTGCGGAGTTTGAAAGATTTAAGCATACAAATACAAAGGGACATAGGGACAGAGAACGCGACGTTTTATACTATGTAATGATGGTACAATACAAAGGCAAACACAAGGTATAAAACAAAAATATTACAAAAATAAAAATGGCGGTCATATCGCTCAGAACAATCTCTGCTAGACAACCAGGAAGGATAGGAAATTAAAGAATTACAAAATAAAACTAAGAGTAGAACACAAATACAAATGTTATTAAATATGTTAAAAGATCATAGGAAATTTTATTGTGTGTTTTCAACGTTTTTGATAATTTACGTCTAATTGAACTGTCTGCTCTCAAAATATAAAATTCTTGGAGATATGAGTAACAGTGTCAGTCGCAATTTCTCACTCATTAGTTGATTAATGTTCTGGAAATATGTGATATTTATTCGTAATGTTAATTATAAGATGTTAAACCGGTTTCTACTGTAATGTATGAGACAAGTTTGTGTTAGCAAAATGATTTTTTTTAAAATAAATATCCCTAGACAACAATTTACACTAATTCAATCGAACCCCAAAGTAAGCAAATAATATGCTTGTGTTATGGGTGTTAGTCAACGATACTTATACATAGAAATACTTAAATAGATACCAGAATAAATATAATAAACACCCAGATCCGGAAATGCAGACATCTAAATGTACTACATTGTGGAACTTAGTGCCTTCGGCTAGTCATGGATGCCCCGGTATACACTTTACTTTTCTTGTACTTTCAAGATGAAAAAAAAATTGTGTGTGTACTTATGTACACGCGTTAGAAGTTATACTTCTTCGGCGTAATAAGATAAAAATCTTTTTAAAAATTTTATTTTTGCCTTATTTTACATTTGTAGACAAAATGACACTAACCATAGAAATAAAGAAATATTGTGAATACAGTTGTCAGTTCTCACGCAAACATACGTAGATGTCCTTACTTTTACTTTGTTGGTACCTTTTTTTGAAAAACTAAAATGTTATCTATAGCTAACTTCATCATGTCGGTTTTTCGTGACGGTGTGCGCGCGCATCGTAAAAATTTACCCTCATCATTTTTTCCTAACGCGCCAAAAGAAGTATAACTTCAAAAAAATTAAAAATCAATAGAAAATATTGCGGCATTTTTTGTAAGAGTCTTTTGGTTTCATTGAATGCTAAGGTAACATAATCGACAAAATAATATACTATTTAGTATTTGTTTAAAGATGTGAAATGAATAGTTATCATCAGCTTGAAATACTTCGAAATTATTCCTACAACATATTAATGGTGTTATTACTACACAAATCCCCTAGAAAACGCATCTTGTATGTAATAATTGTAATGTTCGTAACAAATCGTAAATAACACGTTGCAAAATCGACAATCAACTAAATGTCTGGCGATTAACCGACTTTGGGTATTGTGAAATGAGTTCCACAGGTTTTTTTTATGACATTGGAAGGTAAACAAGCAGACGGATTTCCTGATAGTAAGAAATTCACGATGCCTAGAGACACCAAATTTGGTAATGGTGCGTTGCCAATCTGAGGCCGGGATGTTAGGCCTTGAGCAAAAGTAAGTTTACCGGCTACCTTACCCTCCAAACCGGAACACGTTACATAACGACGTTACGGCGGCAGAAATAGGCAAGACGGTGGTACCAATCCGGGCTAGTCGCTGCGAAACCTTACCACATAGTCAGATGTCAGTATTAGTGACGGTAAGCCTATGCTCGCTTTTTACGAGCTGCCTGGGAGGAAGGCAGATGGTCTATTCTGCAAAGGAGCCCGCACCTACATGGGGAAGTTAATACTAGTTTAAACCTTGGCGAACGATAGTCCATGTTATTAAGACTTCAGAAGTATTGTAAGTTTCACAGCGCATGTATATTTTAATACTGAAAGGGAAAACGTTAAGATCAAATCTTGCGAACTGTCCGACAAATTTATTTTTCATAGGTTTTATGAGATATATGATGACCAAAATCATATAGAGAGGTCATACAAATATTATAAATGCGAAAGTTTGTCTATCTGTTGTTTTAACCGCTGAACCGATTATCATGAAATTGGATTTGCATATACGTAAAAACCCGAGTTCAAACTTAGGCTACTTTAAAAAAAACAATCAACGCCTAAGTACTATTATGGCGATGAAAGTTTAAAAGTCTATTCTATGTTAATGAAGTCACGGGTAAATAGCTAGTAATGAAATATAGTGAGTAATATTGCTGGATTATTCCACTAGTATATTGTTGAACTTTTCCACTATTGTAGTGCAGACTGTGTCATACAACTACAACGACTGGATTAGTAACAACGCCATACATGGTCGTGTTCCGGTTTGTCGGTTAGAGTAGTCCATGACGTTTCAAAATTAATCATTAATATCCTTCATTATTAAATGCGACCGGGAACGCACTTCGACGTAGTCTACGCATAAGGTAGTATAAGAAAAAAATAATTTAAGAGAGCCATTACTTTTTTATTTTTTTTATTTCTGTAATCAAAAAATACATAGCTCATAAATCGCTCGTAAAAGAAAAAAAAGTAGTTGCTAATAAGTCAATTACGGATTTAATTTTAATTGGAGACATTTCATTTCATGGGAAAGTTATTAATACTTCAGCGTTCTTTGTCCAGTGCAAATTGTAAAATGTTTTCACCGAAAACAATATTAAAATAATTAGTGGAATGATTTGTATAGCTCCCCACGTTTATAAAATATTATTCCTAGAACATAATAGAACAAAAATATCGTTTTTCGTCAGTTCCGAGGGATTTTAATCATAAAAAACCGATTGTGTTGTTAACCTTCATAAGTTTTTCCACAAATTGTGAACAGCTATTGTCAATTTTAGACCTAGATCAATTTAAAGCACTAGAAATCTATATATTAATACGTGGTGGCAAAACATTGGACTCCTTTTTACGAACTCGGAACTGACGGAAATTGATATTATTCTTTTATTATGTTCTAGGAATGTTATTTCATAAACGTGTAGTGGTAAACAAATCGTTTGACTAATAATTTAAACTAGTGGTCGCCCGTTGATCGAATTTCGACCATAATAAATTTTAATATCTTGTTGACAAGAACGCCAACTTCATTTCTCAAGACCAACTACTTTGTTTCCTAAGTTTTTAGTGCGCCATCTGTGATTTTTTATCGTTATCATCAATATATTTGTTTGTGTGTGTGTCAAATGCATGGTAGTGTGGGTAATGTTTTATTTATTGATTTAATGTACTTTATAAGCATAATTATTGAAAAATACTAGCGTTCTGCACTTCTCCTACACATAAACTATAAGTGTGCAAATTTTATGCTCCTGTGTCCGCGCAATTTTCGTAAAAAGGGGCCAAAGTTTTGGCATCACTTGTTAATATATAGATTATGTTTAGCTATAGTCAATTTTAACAGACGACCTAGATCAATTTGAAGCGCTCGACATAACATTAAAATCACGTTTAAATTGTGAATTAAGGTTTAAAATACATTTTTTCTCACAGTGTCGACATCTTTTGTCCATTCGTAATAATTCACACAACTGTGAGAAACCAACACAATACCGTCGACTACAATTTATTTATTGTGTAATGGGACACAGTTTTTGTTATTTTTGTCTAACGGTACTGAAAGAGACAATGCATAGTATGTTAATAGCTAGATTAACAATATACCGGTTTGCTAAAACCGGATTTTGGCAACTTTATGGGATTTTTGTTAAGTATCCTATTAATAGTATAATTACGAAAGTTTGTTTGTTTGTTACTCCTTTACACAAAAATTGCTCAACCGATTTTCATGAAATTTAGCACACATATAGAGGGTAACGTGGTTTCACATGGGATAGTTTTTATCCCGAAAAATGATTCTTTTGGGACAATTGACACGAGCGTAACGCTGCGGGCAACACCTAGTTTTAGAAAAAGGATAAGAAATTATTTTACATAGACCATACATATGTACACATAGAGCGCTGTGCAGCAATTTTATCGAGTAAGGATCAACCGCCTTATCTACTCTTTCCGTCGTAATGAAAGAAAGAAAGAAAACATTTATTAAAAGAATTCAACACACACACTAGATTATCTACTTGTTCCTTCATCTTAGATTTGTTGAAACCTTAGTTTTCCTTTAACGTGTGTATTTTATGTATTGTTTTATGATAATGGAAGGCGAACAAGTAGACAGTTTTAATGATGACAAGCAATTCAGGCCGCCTAGAGTTACCAAACGTGGTAATGGTGCGTTGCCAACCTGAGGCGGGGATATCAGGGCCAGAGCAATAGAAAGTTTACCGGCTACTAATCCTCTAAACTGGGAAACGTCAACAGCAAGCGCTAACGTTATGGTGACGGAATATTTAGATCAGTGGTAAAAATCCGGGAAATTCTAAGGCCTAGTTAGATGTGTTAGTTATGGTAAGCCTATGCTCGTCTTTTAAGAGCTGACTGGCAGGATGATCAATTCTCCAAAGGAGCCCGGACTAACAAGGGGAAAATATATATTTTGTATATGTGTATTCAGTAGGTTCCGTCGTTAGGTATACGTTATACCAGGGGTGGGCAAATTCTTTTGACCGCGGGCCAGTATATAACCAAAAATGTAGTTGCGGGCGGGCGGGCCAGTTGATTAAAATTATTCTTAAAGCGGGCCGGTTAATTAAAACACCTAAATATAGCATTAAATATTACGATTATAAAACGTTGTATAAAAAATAACTTAAGGCTTTTTATTTTACAATCCTTTATTAAAATAAAATTTATTTATGAAGTCTTCACATATGAAATACGCAATATATATTGTATATGTTTAAAGTATCGATCCAGCATCTTAACTTTTTTAAAGAGGTTGATATTTTTTCTAAAAAAAAAACTCTGCGGGCCGGATTAAAACCTATCACGGGCCGAGTCAGGCCTGCGGGCCGTAATTTGCCCACCCCTGCTTTATACCGTTGAGTTATATACGAGTGTATGTCAGAACATTGCAGAGTTACCTAGTATTATAATAGCGTAATTTGATATGCTTGAGTTATGGGATCTTCCAAGCCGGATCTGCCGATACAAAACGTGTCCTGATTTGCACATGTATCGCACACCAGTGATAATTAGCGCCATTAATATATTTATGACATGCTCGCCGCGTCCACGTGCAGAGCTTCGGCTATGGAGGTATGGCGCAGTGGAGTCTTATATAGGGTTGTAGGAGATAAGCTGATTGTATCTATATATTAATACGTGATGCCAAAACTTTGGACCTCTTTTTACGAAAATTGTGAGGACCCAGGAGCATGGAATTTAGCACCCTTATTGTTTATGTGTAGGAGAAGGGCAGAACGCTAATATCTTTCAATAATAATGCTTATAAAGTACATTACTATAAAAAATAAAACAAAACCCACACTACCATGCATTTGATACACACAAACAAATATGTTTATGTTAGCGATAAAAGATCACTGGCGCACTAAAAATTTTAGAAAAAAAGTAGTTGGTCTTGAGAAAAGAAAATAGCGTTCTTATCAATAAGATATTAAAATTTATTATGGTCGAATTTCGACCAACGGGCGACCACTAGTTCATATACTAGCGTGTAATAATACGTTCCAAAGTTATGACGCCACACACAGACACACGGATACTTCAAACTTATAACAACCCTCTTTTTCTGATGGGGTTAAATATTACCCGATGGTTAGGGCCCATGAGTTTAAGACTTGTCAAGTTTGCTATAGTCACTGCCGTTTCTGTAAGTTATTTGTATGAAAACTTTGAACAGCGCCTCTATTAGTAACTAAGAGAAACACATTTTTAAACCAAAAGTGCCATAGATTTCGACACGTAACTTACCGAATGTAATCTATACCAACTCATGGTAAAGGCTCTGGTACGTAAACGCATTGACATAGAGCTGTGGGTATGACACTGCCAAACACCATTAATTTTCTTTCAAAATTTATTAGGTTATCCTATTGTTAAACCCCATATAATAAGCTTAGTTATTATTTTTAGAACAACCTATTTATAAAATTGGATTCTTCGTAATTTTTTATATAACATAAAACTAGTAGTTCATTTGACCGTATAGGGAGGAAATAAATATATGACGTGGTAGAAGATGGACGAATATAATACCTATCTATTATTAATATTTATTAAAAATTAATCCCCATATTCCGTGGAAGATACACGACTAAACGGAAAAGGTTTTTCTGAAGGGAAAAAATTACAAATTATGATGTGTTTATTCGACTTTTTCCGAGTGATAGATTAAAAGTCTGTAAAAACGTCGTATACAGGCTGATCTGACAGCACTAAACGTGTTTTGTTTCTTTCTGTTACTCTCGTGGAAAGAAGATAGCAATAAATTAAAATTAGTTTAGTGAACATTAACACCAATAGCGTTGATATTGCAATGTTTGAGTAAAGACCGTCACACACGTAGCTATAATATATACTAATATGCCGCGCTATAATATATATTATAGTAAGCTACCACACACGGAGACGATGCTGTAATATATATTTTGCCCTCATTCATTGATCCAGTAATATGTATTAATATGCGATAATATATTCGTTGGTGGCGTCACAGAAATATATATATTATAGTTGCTTGTGCGGTCGCTTGAATATTTGTATAGAAAATATATTGTAATACTCTTGCTATAGTTCACATTAATATATATTATAGCTACGTGTGTGACGGGTTTAAGGCTCTTAACCTCAAATATGTATGTTAACACTGAAATCGTGTGGTATAATAATATAATAATAAAAGTAATCGTGTTTGTATGAAAAGGGTAAGTAATACTCTTGCTATAGTTCATATTAATATATATTATAGCTACGTGTATGACGGGTTTAAGGCTCTTAACCTCAAATATGTATGTTAACACTGAAATCGTGTGGTATAATAATATAATAATAAAAGTAATCGTGTTTGTATGAAAAGGGTAAGGTAAGCCAGACAGATTTGTCAGGATCGTGAGGTTTAGCACTCGATACTCTCTGCCTATTTCGTAAGGGTCTTGGCGTGAAGATATGCACGTATGTAAAATCTGTAATAAGTTAAGGAAATCTAATCTGTGCTATAACTACATCACTAAAGGCTTACGCCATTCCAAGAAGAAGGAAGCTCTGTTTCCTGAAGTAGCAGTTTACCTTGTTATAATACTTATAAAATATTACTTTAATGCTCTTCATATCTTGAGACTTCGACAACCCTGCCTGTATCATTGTACATTGGATGAATCATAAAATGATTGAATGCATCTGGGTATTATAATAGAGTATTACTGGTTGATGTAATACTGCCGGAAAGTCTCATTGGTCAAGAGGTTAGCGCAAACTGCATCAATTAACCGTGAAGATCGGGTTCGATTTCCGACGGGGGCGAGCATTTGACTCTATGTTTCTGTGTCTAGCTGTATGTTAAATTTATTATGTATGTGTTATATAAGTATTTCTATGTTATAACAATATAAAAAGCATTTAATCAGTATCATTTATATTATCTGCATCGTCGTTGTAGTCTTTCTGTCAATCGTCGGACTTGACTTCTTGAGGTCCCGGATTCGATCCCCGGGTCGGGCAACAAAATAAATAGAAAATGTGTAGTTTCTATTTTCTAATAAAAATAACGTTGCTCGGGATTGGATATGTTCCCTGTTGGTGATAGGTTTGCCACCTTCCACATTGTGGGACTTGTGTTTCGGCTAGTCGTGGGTGCCCTGGTTATGCCTCGTAGACATATGCCTTCATAGACACGGGTGTGAAGATGCTCTTTTTGTACTATTTGTGCAGGAATATTTATTTATTGATATAAAATATATAGTGTAAATCGTCTGCGGACAAAGTTTAACTTTTCCTTAGTTTTAAAATTGGAGTGAGTTATTTGATAAAATCGAAAACGAAAATTCACGTTGTTAAAAGTTAGCCTGTATCTTTATGTTTAATATTGAATTAAATTGTTTTTATAAATTAGAGATATCAAATCTTATTTTATTTATTTTACATAAAAATATTGCTTGTCTGTTCATCTGAAGTTCAAGCATCTCAAAAATACCAATTCTTGAAGATTTAAACTCGGAGCTAGTCAAAGTTATAACCTAATTTATGTTAATTATGGCAGTTTTACTATTTTTTTAATAGGACAAACATGCAAACATATTTCTTATTTGCAATAAATACACGTCCAATTTATCCATCTAAGATGTTATTAGTCCATTGTTAATATATTACTGGGTTTTGATGCCACTTACGTAAATCTCTGTTAAGCCTTAAGGTTGAATGGGAGAGAATGCAACAGCATTAAATTCTTTGTACTCAGTATTTTATTTATGTACAATAAAGTTTAAATAAAATACATAACTTAACAGGCAAACTTACCGTTCAAACCAGAACAGGACAATGGTGAGCGTTGACATTACAGTGACTTATAAAACTAATCTCAAATGTAGAATATTCCAGCAATAAAAATTAATAGTTTGTTTCACTAGCGGACGATGGGGTTGTCACATACCTTTTCTAGAGCTCCCTTTCCCTATCATATATTGTATTTTTTTTCTAGAAAGTTTATATACAGTACATCCTTATTGCACCTTTGTGAAGCCGGTGCGGGTCACTAATTATTAAATACAGGTCAAACTAATAAAACATGTAAAAACTTATAAGTGAAGTCGATAAAGCGATGATTATTTAATAAAGTGGTTAAGTGCGAGTCGGACTTAATCGTGAAGGGTTCTGTATTAGGAAGCATGTCTCGGTCTAACCAATATTCGTCGGAAGTTATTAGTTCTACAGCATACACAAGGTGGCGCTTGCAATACAACAGCTATTCACAATTTTGTTGTTAGTATTTTCAATTTAGTAAATCAGTCTAACATCCAGCAAAATAAAAAAATAAACAAAATAAATGATACTCGTACATAATTTTAGTTCAGTAAAACCTGCAAAGTACAGACTTTGACTTCAAGAAGTAAGTAATTTACGTACACAAAAATTGAGTATTTACCTTGATTTCTCTGAGATTTCGTCATCAGATCCAAACTTGGTGGTTCTGGGACTACCTTGGAAAGAAGAAGGTTGTAAGTTCGACTCTTATATTTTGTTTATTTATGTTTTTTTGTGATATTGGTAGGCAAACAAATAAACGGATTTCCTAATGGTAAGAAATTCACGCCGCCTAGAGACACCAAAGGTGGTAATGATACGTTGCTAACCTGAGGCCGGGATGTTAGGCCTCGAGCAAAAGTAAGTTTACCTTGCACTCCGAACCGGAACACGTAATGACGTAATGGCGGCAGGAATAGGTAAGGCGGTGGTACCGATTCGGGTGAGTCGCTGCGAAACTCTATCACCTTGTATGTTAATCCATTTCTCCGTCATTTCTGAACGTGACTGAAGTGACTTAAACAATTATTTTTGTATAAAAGAGCGCACCGGATCTAGTGATGACATCTTAAAGAAGTTGAGAAAAATATGCGTTTTTATGATGACATACTTATTGAAATCCAATTTGAAATTTTTATTGCGGTTTAATTGTTTGAGCTCCAAGTTTCAAGGATTTCTTTAGTTTTAAGTATGGAAAACTCCTCTTATATTTTAATATTAAAATTATGAAGCTGTTCACAAAACATATGAAGGTACCTACCAGTTTTCAACTATGTGGTCCTGTAATAAGTTAGGAATAAGGGCTGTAACATACGGACGTACAGATAGACAAGTTGAAAGATCACGGGTTCTGGCTTTTGTCATTCTGCTACGATACCCTAATTAAGTAACATAAAAACACGTTCAAACGAATGTTTCGTGACTAGGACCTATGCAACTTGGTTCAAATATAACATTACACAATTAAAGTCTTACATAACTGTGAAAGCCGAATTAAGTTTTTCAGTTTAAAACGTAACTACAATTCGTGTTGCTGAACAAAGTTTTTACTTAAATTTAAAATCTTTGTAAGGTTTTTCTTTTTTGAAGTGAAAACTTCTTTAGTGGCATTGCGCATTTTTTTTTGAATGGGTAAAAACTGCTATACTCGCGTCAGATCGTCAAAACGTAAGACGGTGCACAGCGCGAGATCTAAATTAAGGCGTAGATTCATTGCTGTTTTTGAATTGCTTTAGTATTTTCCAAGAGTATAGCATGCGCAATGGATAATACGCCATTACATTCTCACAGATAGCAGATACGTATAATATCAACAGACATTGCTCTATTTGTTCCATCTTGAACATAGCTTTATGTGTAGACGAGCAATGTTCGTCGTACAGATAATATGACGACGCTCCTAGCCGTCATGTGGTCTTACGATTTTTTTCAAGCCAAACGCAGGTTATTGATATGAAAATAATATTTGTGTATAAATGATAGTACTTTCATACTGATAATTAAAATAATTAAATTATTCCCTAATCATTCCAAAATGTCAAAAATGCACAACGTTAATATTCAAGTTTTCACTTCTGCCGGCACTTCCGGAGTGCAATGCGTCTTTTTTTTTGCTTTTTTGTGGCCCATGACGTATAAAGACGCCAGATGTTATAGATGCGTAGCTGTCATGTCACCAGATTTTAGACCTACTGTGTAACTCTACAGTCTACTAACCTAGGGTAGGTTGACTGGACATGACACTGTCGTCGTATTAGTAGAAATAAGTAAGGCGGTGGATCTCAAGCTGGGAAAGTTGGCTTAAAGCACAATTCCTCCAGTGGTCTTACTGGTAATTACATACACTCGTCTTTTACGAGCTACACAGAGGACCCGTACCAATATGGGGAAAAATATACTATTGCGACAAGGTTTAGGATATTTTTCACATAAACAATTATTACATTAAAATATTAGGGTATGCAGTATACCTTATCAATACATAATATAAAACAGTCTTTTTTTTTGGAATGACTAATATAATGTTGCCAACCTGGGGGGTTTTTCAATTTCACCGGGATTTGTGAGCCGGGGAGAGTCTTCAGCCCGAGACATCATTATTTAAATGGATTGGACTGTTACCTACAACGTAAGCAACAAGGGCTGTCTCCCGGGAGACCGTACCTCGACTTATTGCTGCGTTCTGTTTACTGGGTGGACTTGATGGAGGAATAGTAGTGACTTTCCGCTTTCTGTCCCTATGCATGTTAGATCTGTGAAACGGATTTTGATGCGGTTTTTCAAAGAAAAAGTGTCAAGAGGAAGGTTAATGTGTATAATAACGTAGAAGTTCGTCCACCCGCATGAAGCTCGGACGGGCTGTTAGTTTACCTTTATTTTGTTCTGGGAACAAAAATATTTATTCTTCTATTAAGTGCATCGCAATTCATACAGTTTTGTCGATGGCCGGGTTTTGCAATAAACGTGGAAATATTATTTTGGACGACCATTAAAGTACTATTTTGTAGAATTTGACAAATTGTTCCACAATCTAAATTTAATTAATAGAAAATTAACTAATAGGCTTATTTTGAGTCTATTATAAAATCATTATATTCCAATGTATGGAAACGAAACAGTAACTAGGAAAGCATTTATACGTGTTTAGAATTGTAATAGTTATTTACCAAACTTTTTTTTCAAGTTGTTTAAAAAACTTTTTTGTTTTTTTTTGAGTTAATGACTCGTTAATGTTATCTTGCCACATAAAATGTCGATTTCCTTGGGATCCCATCATCAGATCCAGACTTGGTTCTAAGGGGACCACCTCGGAAGTATGCTTTATCTAATCCATACTAATGTTATAAAAATAAAGTCTGTCTGTCTATCTATCTGTTGCACTTTCACAGCTAAACCGCTGAACGGATTTTGATAAAATTTGAAATGTATATAGCCAAAGATCCGTGTGCGAACATATATGTATATTTTTTCAAAAATCGAATATCCTAATATCTATGATAGGGGATGAAAGTTTGAATGAAAATCACAACTATTCTTCGTTAACGGTTTAAAAAAGATGCACATGAAAAATTCAGGAGTCGTCAAAGAGCAGGTTATTTAATGGTTTTTAATAGTATAGATATCTAGAATATTTCTTTTAGTACCTATTTCTATATATGAATAGGAATTGTTGAATACTAGAATGCTTGTAGCACGTTCCAACTTGCGTTTAGATCGACTTCGTTTATTTGTTGAGCAAACTTCAAAAGCAAGCAAACTTCAAATTTATCATATCATTGACTTTCAAATCACAAGAGCTGAAGTAGTTACATATACAAAACTCCACTGTAATAATAAGGACTTACACCCGTTTTATAACTTTAGTACCAACCTTTACTTTTTAAAGCCCCTACTATAATAATAGTAATAAATAATAAATATCCCTGGAAAAATTACACAAATTGAATCTAACCCCAAAGCAAGCAAATTATATGCTTGTGTTAGGAATGTTAGTCATCGATTCTAGTACATAGAAATACTTTAATAGATACCAGAATAAATTTAATAAACAGCCAGACAGGGAAATGCTGATATTTAATGTTTATCACACAAATGCCTGCCCCCATCGGGAATCGAACCCGAGCCTCGCGATTGGTCGATGTAGTTAAGCGCACGCTAGCCACTCGACCAACTAGGCGGTCAATTGTTGTTATTATGTTATTTACTATCGATTATAGCCTTTCCTAAGATGCCTGACATTCATCTGATCATCATCTTTATCGTTCCAGCCTCCACTTCTATTATTTCTCTAGTTCTAACATGGGTACCGCTGCAACTAGTCTCCACTCACCTGCAAAGCAATCCATATATATATCTTGAATCATCAGTTCAATCTAAATGAAACCTGTTGCAAGTGCAATTTGAAATCGTCAGTGGTGTGATCATATCCTGTGACATGCAACCATCTAGTAAAATTTCTAGTTATTGGTTACGTACAAAGGATGTGGCTGGCCGACTGACCTGCAGTTTATTAAACTATTTGAAATAATTTATAAGACTACATCGGTACAGTTCAAATATAATATATGATACTAGCGACCCGGTAAGTGCTTCGTATACAATGAATAAGAATTACGTAACACAATGAAACATAAAGAGAAAAAAAATGAAAAAAGTTTCAATATGACACCACAATCCCCATCTGAAAAGTTTCAATTTGACTGAAAAATACCCATTAACAAAATGATCCGCTATTTATTAAATTCATTTGTAACAAAAAATGTGATAAATGAAGAACCACCCTACCGATTTTATGCAAACTAACTGTAGCCGGTAAACTTACTTTTGCTCGAGGCCTAACATCCCGGCCCCAGATTGACAACGCACCATTACCACCTTTAGTGTCTCTAGGCGGCGTGAATTTCTTACCATCAGGAAATCCGTCTGCTTGTTTTCCTTCCAATATCATAAAAAAAACTTTAAATAAACCGTCTGCTAAGTTTTAGTTTAGTTTAGTTTTGATAGGTGAGCCCGTTCTTGAGTTATAAAATAACAACGGAAAGTCGCATTGAATTTTATATACAATTGATAATGGGGTTAGTGACAACTGACAGGTCACCGAAAAATTACTATGGACTCGGACCATGATACCGAATTCGACACCGAAAGTTTTTTTTTGTGGGAAATGTTTGGTGTATTTTTAACTTAAAAGATTGTTTGACTAACGTGACACTTTATTTTAGTTTTCGGAGTTTAACGCGGGTTTTGAGTATTTCTTTAAATATAATTGGACTTTTTTTACTTTTATATTTTATATTTTTCTAACTGTAACTGTGTTTAATAACATGATACAGACGAAAAAAGTTGTGTCCAAATGTGTTTTTTCAATTTTTTCTTTTGTTTCTATTTGATTAAAAATTATAGAAGTGAGTGTACATTTCACTTACAAAACAAGTAAGTGAGGAAGTGAGACGCATTTTATAAATATATCAAGTTGTACTTTCTCTGAGGCCCGATTAAATCAAACATTACGTTCAGATCATTAAGGTCACGTTTTGACTTCGTAGTTCACGTATGAGGAGTAAACAAAAATACATAGAAACAACTTCCCGGTTTATGCAACATACTATGCTTTTTCGATTGTCAATTCAACGGTGGCGTCCTCGTCGGTCGAGTGGCTAGCGTACCCGCCTAATTCCACCGACCAACCGCGGAGCTCAGGTTCGATTCCTGACGAGGGGCAGGCATTTGTGTGATGAACATTTAGACGTCTGCATTTCCGGATCTGGGTGTTTATTTAATCTATTCTTATATTTATTCAAGTATATTATTGGTATAAGAATCGTTGAATAACACCCATTACACAAGTATCCAACTAATCTCTAGAAGTATGTATAGTGTTATGTATTATGTATAGTGTTTTCGCTGACTTGGCGATAAGGCCGCCTTTGTGTATCTTATAATTTAAGTTTTATTTGATGTATTTGTAATTTCTCTGTATTTGGTGCACAATAAAGAATTATTGTATTGTATTGTATATTAATTTTAGCATGTAATATAATTATTATGTTAATTGTAGCATGTAATAATAATTAAATATCCTTCGAAAAGTTACACAAATTGAATCTAACCCCAAAGTAATCAAATTATTTGTTTGTGTTATCGATGTTAGTAAACGATTTTAATACATAGAATACATAATAATAGATGCAAGAATAAATTTAATAAACACCCAGACCCGGAAATGTAGACATCTAAACGTTTATTACAGAAATGCCTGCCCCCGGTCGGTAATCGAACCCGAGCCTTGCTGGTCGGTGAAGCTAGTGTACAATAGCCTCTATACCAACTAGATTATCAATACGAATAATCTACACAACCCTGATTAATTTCTTCATTAGAGTTCCTCGTTTTTAACTAAAAAATCCTAAAACGCAAAAGACATAACCCTTCTTACGAGCTGTATGCAGTCGGCATATATATGTTGTTGTATACATTATTTTATATGAATAAGTCGTGCAATTCCGCGGACGATATACAAGTCGTGTAGTTATAATCCAATATCTTAACTCGTAGAAGTTATAGCGAAAACGTGACATTTTAAAAAAATTACGCCCTTTATTGCCTGAGCAAAGTGTTACTACGTGATATATTTTATAATCACATGTATTACATTCTAGTAATCTTTAGTTAAATACACTGAAAATATCACCTGTTTCTGTTTAATTTTTATTGAGATAAGGAGCAAGCAAGTTGTTATTGTGATGATAAGAGAAATTTAGACTTTGTTGCATCTGAGGCTTTCGTGTGAATCTTCTACAAAAAAAACAGTTATAATATATTTTAGCATTTATAATACTAATTAGCAGAAAAGTTCTCGAGTGGAGACCAAGTACCGGCAAGCGAAGCATAGGACGGCCACCCACGAGATGGACAGACGACCATATGAGAGTCGCGGGGTCTCGCTGGATGAAGTCAACGGGGGCATATGTTCAGCAGTGGACGTCCTATGGCTGAAATGATGATGATGAATACTAATTAGAAGAAAATGGAGTTTGTATATCACTACTGTTGTCTACCGGACCGGTGTAAGACTTGACTGCAAGAGGTCCCGGGTTCGTACCCAGGTCGGGTAACAAAAAAGAAAAATAAGTTTTTTCAGTTTTTTTTATTAAATCAACGTTGCCCGGGATTGGATATGTGCCTGAATGGCGATAGGCTTGCCACCTATCACGTTGTAGAACTTAGTGTCTTTGGGTAGTTTTGGGTGCAATGGTTGTGTGTCTGCCTTTTTCCCGGCAATGTTATTCCAGCTGTCGAAATAACTGTCATGTTCCGATCCGAAGGGTTGGGTAGCTGGTAGATTTACACTATAGGCCTGGCATCCTGGTCTGAGGACTATAGCCATAACATCTATTGTGTCTATAGTCCACATTTGTCTTTACCATAAATAGAACAGAATGAAAAGAAAAGGAACTAGAAAGTTTTAAGCGTTGTTGATGTGAAACTTTTCGTTGATATGTGTGTTAGATTATCCTTCTTTCACGCGGAGTGATAGTTTGCTATATTTATGTGTAGAGATAGTTAAAAGGTTGAAAAGTGATTTTATCTAAACAGGTTCCAGTGGGATAGCTAAATAACTTAAATGCAGGCATAGCCGCGGTTAACATCCACAAACCTGATACGATGCCATAAAAAAAGTATCTTCACGCCCATATCCCCGAAGTGGTAGGCAGAGGCACAACCAGGCACACACGACTAGCTAAAGACACTAAGTCCCACAATGTGATAGGTGGCAAGCCTATCGCCAACCGGGCACATTTCCAATCCCGAGCAACATTTTTTTTGTTAGAAAATTGGAAAAAAGCCCAAGCTTTCTTTAGTTTCCCGACCCGGGATTCGAACCCGGGACCTCATGCAGTCAAATGCAACAAATGAACCGCTAGACCACAGAGGTGACTGCAATAAAATGAAAACGCCAAAAATTTTAATCTTCGCATGGCTATTACCTGCATCTAAATATACCAGTGGAATCATTGCGGAAACAGCGTCATCAAGGCTATGTTGACAACTATTGTCTTTGTACGATATACAAAGAACTTCCGTCCAATAAGCGGGTTTGTGACGAATCCACGTTGACAATCAATATGATGTGACACTGATGTTATTAAACATTAACTAGCGGCCCGTCCCGGCTTCGCACGGGTATAAAATATCTATATATTAATACGTAATGCCAAAACTTTGGACCCCTTTTCACGAACGGACGCAGGAGCATAACATTTTGACACACTTATAGTTTATACGTAGGAGAAGTGCAGAACGCTTATAATTTTTAATAATAATGCTTATAGAATACATTAAATCAATAAATAAAACATAACCCATATTACCATGCATTTGACACACACAACCATATAATATATTGATGATAACGATAAAAGATCACAGATGGCGCAATAAAAAGTTCGGAAACAAAGTAGTTGTTCTTGAGAAATAAAGGTGGCGTTCTTATCAATAAGATTTTAAAATTTACTCTAGTCGAATTTCGACCAATGGGTTACCACTAGTACATATAAACCTTCCCCTTCAATCACTTTATCTATTAAAAAACCACATCAAAATTCGTTGCGTAGTTTTAAAGATAAAGGGACATAGTGACAGAGGAAGCAACTTTGTTTTATACTATGTAGTGACGATGAATGGTAGGACTACTTTTGAATCTCGATTTTATTCAAATTTGAAATTGAAATCGCATTTGTAATTTTAAGTACTCTTGAACACATTGCTAGCGCATTAGTAACAGTAAGTGGCATCTGACTGGGTGGTAGAGTTTTTGCAGCGAGTCTCCTGGATTGGCACTACCGCCTTACCTACTCCTGACGCTATACCCACCGCCACGACAAGGTTGCCGATAAAAAAAATTTTTTCTCGAGGCCTAAAATCCCGGCCTCAGGTTGGCAGCGCATCATTGCCATCTTTGGTGTCTCTAGGCGGCGTGAATTTCTAACCATCAGGAAATCCGTCTGCGTGTTTGCCTTTCAATATTATGAATATAAAATAACAAAAAAATATGTATCTGCTAGTGTAGTTCAAGAGTATAGCATTAGAAATTTTTTATTGACTTAGACTATACAAGTGCTACTTGGGCTTGTTGACATTTTTTTAAATTACCAAATTACCACCGGATCGGATTCGCGGCCACACGCTGAGAAGATCCGGCAACTCAGGAACAGGAACTCTAAAAAGACATATCCGATCCCAATTTCCATAAGTCGAAATACAAACCCTACAGTTTAAAGATATATGGAAATCAATGCCAGGAAAAACTTAAAGAGCCTTTTAACAGTACGAATTATCATATCACCTCTGTGGTATAGTGGTCTGGTGTTGGACATGACTGCACGAGGTTCCGGGTTCGATTAAGGTCAGTCAAGTCGAGTCAGCATCTGTCGAGTCGAAAATATTCTGATAAAAATAACGGATTAGATAAGAGCCCGTTTGGCCTTAAGTTGAACTTGGATTTGGGACTAACGTTTTACTAAACATTTAACCTATCATTATGTCCAAATTTTGTATAGAAAATATAGAGTTCACACTTAAATAAAAGACAATTGACGTCTCTGGGTTACAATTTTTGGCTAATCGTAGATGTCTTAGTTGCATCTCTGCCTTTCTCTTCAAGGACACGGGCGTGAAGATACTTTACTAAGATAAGTGTACTTATAAGGTGTCGGTATCATCAGCCTTGAAAGAATAAGATTTTCACATACTGAGAACTTCTGAAGATAATACTTCTAAATATGAAGATAATATCTAAACTATGTTTTGTTTAAGTAAATTTTTTTATGAAACTGGAATGCAAACAAGCAGACGGATTTCTTGATGGTAACAAATTCTCGCTGCCTAGAGATACCAAAGGTGGTAATGGTGCGTTGCAAACCTGAAGCCGGGAGGTTAGGCCTCGAGCAAAAGTAAGTTTACCGGCTACCTTACTCTCGTGTTCCGGACACGTCATGACGTTATGGCGGCAGGAAGAGGTAAGGCGGTCGTACCAGGTGAGCCGCTAAAAAACTCTACCACCTAGTGAAATGTCACGGTGTTAGTGACGGTAAGCCTATGCTCGTCTTTTACGACCTGCCTGGCAGGAAGGCAGATGGTCTATTCTGCAAAGGAACCCGGACCAACACGGGGAAAATTTCAAAAGGAATAAGCTTTTTCCAGCTTTCATATCATCAGTCAGTTATAATATAATCACGCTGACAGAAGAAAGTAAAGTGAAATATGAAAGATTGGAAACTTTCTTAATTATATAGATACAATATATATGATGTGGCTTTATTCATTAACTAATAATAATATTTTCCCCGTACCGGTACAAGTTTACAGTGTAGAATATACAATAGAAAATGAAGTGAAACATTTGAAATTGTTGGAAACTTTCTTAATTATATAGATACAATATGTATAATGTGGCTTTATTCGTTAATAAAATTGATAATAATATTTTCCCCGTGCCAGTACGAGTTGACAGAATATACAGTAGAAAATAAACGTAATATTTTGAAAGAACTTTCTTAATCATATAGATGTAAAATGTTAATACAGGTAATAAAACTCGATACATTTGTAGCGTTATTACCTTAATGATTTATTACTAAATGTTAATAAAACTTTTCCTCGTGTTAGCCACCTTTGAGTGAATAGACCATCTCCCTCCTTGTCTGGCATCTCATAAGTTAAATAGGTCAAACTTACTTAGGTAGAAATCCACCGCTTTATCTAACCCTGACATCATAATACATCAAGTACGGGACTTGGTACTGTCGTGTTCCATTCCAGAGGGTAAAGTTGCCGGTGGACTTGCATATTACCCCTAACAATTCGGCCTCATGTAATACCTATGGTGTCTAGGCTACGGTTGATTCTTACCATCAGGAAAGCCATGTGCTTGTTCGCTTCCCCTAAAAAAGAAACATGAATATAGAATACATCAATGTAGAATACGTTTGTGATTTGTACTTAGATACATCTTATAATGACATTCAAACGTTCCGCGAAATAATTATTTAACATCGGTACAAAATAAGGGAATTGCTTTTACCGTATCTTTACGCCTATCTCCCCGAAGGGGAAAGCAAAGGCACAGGGCACCCACGATTAGTCGAATACGCTAAGTCCCACAATGAGATACGTGGCAATCTTATTACCAACCAAGCACATATCAAATCCCTGGCAAAGTTATTTGTTATTAGAAAATTTAATTTTAATTTTTTTTTTGTTGCTCGACCAGTAGATCGAACCCGGAACCTCAAGAAGTCAAGTCCGACGCCGGACCGTTAGACCACAGAGACGATGCTATTTTACTGCGATAGATGATTTTACTCTAAATAAGTAAAAAAAAGAAATTATCTTCAAACCAATACGTCCGACGAGGTAGGCAGGAAAACACTAAGTCCCAAATGCGATAGCTGGAAAACCTATCGCCAACCAGGCATACATCCCGATCCCCGAATCCCGAGCAACAATTATTTAATAGAAAAAAAATCCACATTTTTTCTATTGTAAATAAATAAACAAATAAAAATAACCTTAGTATTTTGTCCTTGGCCTGACAACCATTACACATTGTTGTGTGAGTTTTGTTTACCTTTTAAAGCCTTAGTTAAGCATCACATAAACAAGCATCCGGACCTTTCAATAAAAAACGGGTTACCATTTTTCTGAATCCAATCTCAGGATAAATTTTTCGTATTAATTTCTGTAAACCGAAACGTGTATCCTCTGCCAATCCATTTAGCGTTCAACCCGAATCAATGTTAAAAGTAAAAATGCAATATTGAAGCCCGTACCCAGTGGTATTCCGGCGCTGAATTATAAATGAGCTGTCGTGGTTCGGGACTGGTAACACTGCAACCTCCGCAGTTATATATTAGCCGGTTCCGATAGTTTTTTTATTTAAATCCGCACCGATCGTGAATACTAATGCGATACCTTCGGAGTTTGTATCTGGCAACACTTTTAAGGTAGTTAAATTTCGTAAATTGAGAGTTGGAAGCTTTTGGTTACATGGCCGCCATTTTTATTTCATAGCAGGTGTGTTTGCTTTACTTACTTACACTTTCTTGGATTTTTCTTATTTGTTTTATAATAATAATAATTCTTTATTTGCATATAATAGGGTAACAATTCAGGTTTTATTAGTTACATACAGATCTATACCTTTTTTGCTATGATCTAGCATGCAAATTATGATTTGTAAATTGAATTTTATGGTTGTTACAACGAAAGTAAATAGAACACATAGGATAATTGAAGTTTTTTTTGAATTTAAATATGTTTTACTAGCTATTGCCCGAGGTTTTGCCCTCGTGGTTAATAGTTCTACAAGAACATTTTTTCGGGATAAAAATGGTATCTATTAATCCTATCTGTTAAACCAAGTTACTCTCTATGTGTGTTTGCCAAATTTCATTAAAACCTGTTCAGCAGTTTTTACGAGAAGGAGTAACAAACAAACAAGCAAACACACAAACTTTCACGTTAGGATTACTTGTTTGCGTATGTAGTAAAATATGTCATAATGCCATTAATGCTCATTTATGAGATTGGTATTCGCTATCTTAGTTTTATGCTTATTTATAACATCTGGTATTCGCTATCTTGGTTTTGTACTCATTTATGACATCTGGTATTCGCTAACTTGGTTTTAAGTTCTTGATATTTTATTACCGGCTTCGTTTTTAATTTACAATCTATGTATGTTTGTCTGGGATTAATAATGCAATTTGAATTCAACTAAAACTGCATGTTTGTGTTAAATATTTTGAGTTGGTTAATCTTAGGATAGCATCAGGAACTACAAAAATTCTAAACATTAATCTACTATGTTTGTGATTTTTTGAGCAGCTTAGAATGGTAGATTTTAAGTCTACTCCTAGAAGCAGCCGTTGACACGAAAATCTTAAGTAAATATATTAAGCTTATATCAATAAATGTTTGTTATTTATTAGTTGTTATTCTACTGAACATTAAAATAAATAAATCGCCTCTGTGGTCTAGCGGTCCGGGTGTTGGACTTGACTGCCTGAGGTCCCGGGTTCGAATCCCGGGTCGGCCACCGAAAAGAAAATTGGATTTTTCCAATTGTCTAATAAAAAAAAATTGGTCGGGATTGGAAATGTGCCCGGTTGGCGATAGGCTTGCCACCTATCACATTGTCGGACTTAGTGCCTTCGGCTAGTCGTGGGTGCCTTGGTTGTGCCTCTGCCTACCTCGTCGGGGATATGGGCGTGAAGATACTTAAAATAAATATTTTGATTTATTTTAACGTTCACTTGAATAAATTTGTGGTCACATCTTGTTGTCTGATATCTACCAAAGACCGACATTTGCTTAAAATAATGTTAATTTAAGTACCTAAATAACAAAGACATCGACATAAGCCCAAAAGATGAGGCTTGGGATTAATTGCTCCTAATACAATCTTTACAAATTAATTATATGTAATCATACTTTTGTAAATTTTATTTATAAGAAAAAAAGACAAGCCCACCGAGTTTCTTTCGCCGGAACTTCTCAGTGAGTGGCCGCGATCCGACCCGGTGGTAGTTTTTAGAATTATATAGATGCGTCACAAGAATCTTTGTAAAGATCTACGTGAATAAATAGATTTTGATTTTGAATTTTGAAGATAAATGACGTGTTTAATGATTTTTTTTTATTTACAGGTAAGCATGCAACACTGAAATTCTGAATACATAAAACGAGAATGTTATGCAAGTATGCAAATATAACGAACTAGTCGACCCGGCAAACTTTGTATCGCTTAACACTAACAGCTACTAACAATTTAAATAGAAAAAAGTTTCTCTTCATAAGAACGTTCTCCTAACAATAACTTACATTAAAAAAAATTAGTAAAATTGGTTCATCCATTCGAGCATGATACGAAGATCAAGGGAAATTAGAATTATTTTTTATATATGTATAAAGATATTAGATGTGCCTGCGGTTTTGCCCGCGTGGTGAACGTTCCCACAGGAACAGTTTTTCAGGATAAAACTATCCTATGTATTGTTCCAAGTTACTCTCTATTTTTGTGCTAAATTTCATGAAAATCGGTTCAACAGTTTTTGCGTAATGGAGTAACAAGCATACAAACTTTAGCATTTATAATATTAGTAGGATAAAACGTACCAAATAGAATTTAGATTCTAGATGCACCATCGAACTAGAAGCCGCGTGGAATATTTGGAGTGAGTGATCGACCGCGTCTATTTTCTAGTCTACCGATTCAAAGTAAAACAATAGAAATGGCATAGGGATTAGTGATGTAACGAATATTCGCATTTCGCATTCGTATATTTTGGGATATTCGCATTCAGGTTCGCAAATTACTGCGAATGTTTTGCGAATATTAAAATCAGAAAAAAACATGTTGAAGATAACAGCAGATTGGTTAAACTAAATCCATTCGTTTTTTATGTTTTTGATACAAGAAAATGTAAATTAACCTTGTAATAAATCACAATATCAGTCTTTACGTTAGGTATCATTTGCCTTGGTTTTAATTATTTACACATTTTACCTTCTTTTGAGTAATGAAGCTTAACAATCAATTTTTTTTGGAACTTATTAGACAAAATATACTATGCGATGTAAGTAAACAAACTAAATCAAATTATTCTAATTACTCCTTATGACGTTACAAATCTCTAATCACAGTCCAACCTCAAAATTCACTTGTGAAAAGATCAGTGCTAGAGAAATGACACTTCGGTCGGATGAGTTTGTTCGTATCAAATTAGGAAATTACAAATTAAATGCACCTCGTTGTTAAAAGCCATAAACAATTGGTGCCAAATTTGGAAACAAAAACCGAATATTCGCATTCGCGAATGTTAGTAATAGATATTCCCATTCGTGATGTTTAAACATGGCATTCGTTACATCACTAGTAGGTATATCTTACATTCAGTTTTTTTGATAGAAAACGTTCAATTGCAGATAATGATTACAATAGCGATAGCTCCGTAAATTGCTGTAGAAATGTCCATTTATTAGCGATTGAGGTCAAGAGTGAGAGGCGCTCGTTCGTCTTGCCCTTTAAACCATTTGTTTGGTTTGTTAAAAAAAGAAATCTATGACTCTTGCAACTTTTGAACATATTTTTTATGCGATAAGACGTTAAACATGCGCACGGCTCTCCTGATGGTAACCCGTGGCTTAACACCTTAGATGTTGTAGGTGCGTTGCTGTCCTAGGGCTAAGCTGTTAGGCCAATTGTGCAAGTCTACCTTTGTATTTAGTGTCTTTGGCTAGTCGTGGGTGCCCTGGTCGTGCATCTGCCTATCTCTTTGGGACTACGGGCGTAAAGTTACGTTTTTTAGGACCTAGAAGCGAAAAGCAGTTTCATCCTGAAGCTATCTCTGACCTTCTGAAGAGGAGTATCGGTATCTTATTGCCGGTATTTTAAACTACATATACAAGATTTTCATTGTTTCCGACATCTATCACGGAACACCACAGTAACGAGCACTGTAAAAGAGGAATTGGTGCCAGATAACAAGTGTGTTATAAGACTAGCGTTATATAAGAAACAATCCTGGATAATCCAGGGTTTTGAATTTGGGTAGGCTAGTGACTTAACGCTACGGCTACAATTATGGGTGGGTTAGCTGGTAGACTTGTACATTTTTTTGATATTGGAAGGCAAACAAGCAGACGCACTTCCTGATGGTTAGAAATTCACGCCGCCTAGAGACACCAAAGGCTGTAATGGTGCGTTGCCAACCTAAGTCCGGGGTGTTAATGTTAGCCGTTACGGCAACCTTATCTTCGGAACGGAATACGTCACAGGCATGCATTAAAGTTACGGCGGCAGGAGTAGGAAAGACCA
>NJDD01000543.1:1146177-1163486 GCA_002245505.1 Calephelis nemesis
TATTCACCTCCTTTTCTAAGGGGTTTCATCCTACTACTATTTTATTTCACTTTTTATTATTTTCAAAGGCTTCTACCCTAGTCTAAAAGGTGTAATCCGGGTTAAAAAAATGTCTTCGGAATCGCACAGATGTAGTTAGCCACGCATCGAGATGATGGGCGTGATACCTTAAGCTCTGACGCGATGTCCGAAGGTGGAAATATCTGTGTCCCTGCTCGGCAGCTCGTAAAAGGCGAGCATAGGTTTACTATCATCAACACCGTGACATCTGACAAGGTGGTAGGGTTTCGCAGCGACTCGCCCGGATTGGTACCACCGCCCTACACTTGTAAATAACACAGTATTAAAATTGATCGGCGTTTCGGAAATTGAAGTTTAACCACTAGCTAAAAGTGTTCTTAACTTATAAATTTTGTAAGAATTATTAACTTATTTAAATATTAATTTATTTGAAATGAACATAAATAAAAAAATATATATCTTTAAAACACCATAATTTAGTATTAACTTTACATAATATTCTTGTTAGTTACCATCAGAAAAATTATTATCATTAAAAATTTGTGCAACAGTTTATGTATTCAAAAATATGTGCATAATAAAACTGAAAAACAATATCTAGAAGTATCTCCGTGAAAATGATACCCGCTGTTCTAATTTCGCCTTATCTAAATCCCATTTGAGTTTGTCGGCCTAAGCCCCGGAGATTAATGGAGATCCCATATTATAAATTATCATTTCAAATTCGGTTACGATGAAGTACCACTGGTTTGGAATAATAGCTTCCGTTGGTTTCGCTTGCGTTTTAGGTATAGCAAACCTAAATAAAAATTCAATTTGACGTGACAACGTCTTATAATTCGATGGAGCCCGCTGCACGCAAAAAAATCCAGACTCATGCGGCGTTACCTCGCTCTGAGGCGTTCCATTTAAGGCTTGATGTGCAAGCGAGAACGCGGAACGAGCGACTAAGAGGCACAATCGGTCTCCGTTCTTATGACGTTGTCACGTTCAACTATCGTTAGTAATAGAGACAACCGCTTTTTCCCTTTGTATTGGCATGCTAACTTGATGCTGCCTTTACAGTTTCAATGCATTTTTTCTTTCCCTTCTTGCTAAAAAATTTTTTTTCTTTTAAAATGTACTCAACTTTTTTCTTTCGAGTTTTTTGGTAACTTTCAAATCAAGATGCTTAAAAGGGATTTATGTTAAGTGTGAAAAAATATGATAAAAAAATTGTTTAGATATCACTAACACTATACAACTACCTCAAATAATGGGTAAAATTTTAAAGGGTAGTTTATTTTTTATTTTGTTTTATTTATCAGGTTTACCAACGTTTGCATACAATTTAAAAAACATTTTACAGCTTAAACACTTAACTAAAGCGATAATGTATCAAACAGTTAAAGGTACCTTATGTATTAAATAATCGATAGAAAGTGTTGAAATAATTGTGAAAAAGCTAAGATAACTAAACTAAATGAGCATGGATAGTAGATACGCAAAATTGAAAAAGAAAAAGTAAAAAGTAAATAACAAGAAAAAAAATCTAGTCTATTTGAAGTCTTGACAAAATTTGCGGAACCTGTCAGGTGAGTCAGCGTAAATATCAAAATAACTGCAATATTCATTGACTGTTTTGCAGATCCTAGGTAATGGAGAGTTTGCACCTGCTACAGTAATGGTGGACATAAAGGAATGATTTGACCACGAAGACAAGTTCGTGGCACTCGAAAACCAACTTTCTGCAACAATTTAGGGCAGTCAATTTCATATCGTAGTGAATTTCAAGAAAAATAAAAGTCCAGGAGTTTTCTGCGACTTTCCTGTGACTGAACATTAAATTTTTGCAATCTTGACTTGTAAGATTAGTACGAGTATTTTTTCGCCGTGCCACTACTATACACAATGTGCCACATAAAACGTTTTTGTACCCTTTTAATTTTTAAGTTTTGATAGGTTAAAGGTATAAGGATTAAAATGTTATTCTATTTCAATGGCAAAAGAAAATCACACGTCTTCCTTGATGGTAAGATTATCTCTCATATGTCCATAGCGTATAGACACCGTAGATGTTGTAGGTGCGTCGCTGCCGTGTGACCGGGATGTTAGGCCTATTATACAAGTCTGGCTGAGTAGCCAGGCTTGACATAGACAGACATAGTGACAATATCACTATGGTGGTAGGATTAGGTAAAGCTATGGATCCATTTAACCTGGGCAATTTGATGCACAGCACTCGACTATCAGTGAAGAAATGACTGGTAGAAATGACCGGTTAGGAAATTAAAAACACACATATTTGGTATGTTTGTCAAAAGTCACCCTTAAATATAAAATAAATGATAAAATAGCGAGTAAAAGTTTACAGAGTTTTCTGATGATAGCGACGTTTGTAATTCTATTAAATATTCCACACATAGACGACAAGGAAACGAGTCGGGACATTCCCAAAGACATCGGGGAATACCCAGTATAGCAGAAAATATACCATTTCGTTTAAGTGGTGGTTGTTTGGGTATTTAGGTATTACTTTTTATTTGTTATATTATTGTACTTTTTAAGTAAGCACTGAATTGAGTTTTTGTATTTATAGGCGTATATTAGTACTAGGCGTAGGTTTCAATAGAAATTCTGAAACTCGTTTGGTTTTTGTGACAAAGGTATTGATTACAATTTTTTTTAAAGTCTCTTCATCTTTGTATCTTATTACACAAATGCAAAACTTTGACGATTACATTTTATTTAAGTACCTACCTATCGTTTAAATTATGTAGATCAAGATCCGATCATTTGTTTTTAATTCACACTTCATAAAACACATTTTTCTTACCTAGTTGACGCGGAAAATCATTTGAAGTCGATTTTCAGTCCAAATGTTCAGTTTTAGTTTTTATTAGTTGTAAAATTAAAAAAAACATCTTTTTTAGTTGCATTTCCAACGCAATTCCACTAAATTTATCACTTTAAATTCCTAATTTAAAAGAAGTGAAACTGCACAAAACCGGGTTTAATTATTTTGTCGTATAAGAATATAATTAAAAAATAATATTCCCCGTTTTGGTTCGGGGACCTTTGTAGAATAGACCATCTGCCTTCCTGCCAGGCAGCTCGTAAAAGGCGAGCATAGGCTCACCGTCACTAACACCGTGCCATCTTACTAGGTGGTAGAGTCTCGCAGCGACTCGCCCGGATTGGTACCACCGCCTTACCTATTCCTGCCGCCATAACGTCAATGCCTGCTGTTGACGTGTTCGTTGGAGGGTCAGGTAGCCGGTAAACTGACTTTTGCTCGATGCCTTACATCCCGGCCTCAGGTTGGCAACGCACCATTACCACCTTTTTTGTCTCTAGGCGACGTGAATTTCTTACCATCAGGAAATCCGTCTGCTTGTTTGCCTTTCAATATTATATAAAAAAAGAAAGTATTTTTAAGTAAAACTCAAAAAATAGTCATAACATTGATTCGGGACTTCCGTGTGGATCTCCACCTCTAGACATAAAAAAAGAAATATAAAATTCGGATACTTGAAAATTATATGTAAAAAAAAGCATCTTGACGCCCATATCCCCGAAGAGGTAGGCAGAGGCACAACCGGGGCACCCATGACTAGCCGAAGTCTAAGACTTAGTGTCCCACAATGTGATAGGTGGCCAACCGGGCACATATCTAATCCCGAGCAACATTTTTTTATTAAAAAATTGGAAACCCCAAATTTTCTTTTTATCGCCCGACCCTATCGGCCCGGGATTCGAACCCGGGATCTCATGCAGTCAAGTCCAACACCTGAACCGTTAGACCACAGAGGTTATATGTGGTTCTAAAATTAAATATGTTTTAATTCGAATTTAGAACTCCGTTTTTCTAAATTCAAATATCTCACACTGATTTTTTAATATAACTTTCAGCTAACTCTAAGATTCCAATTCATACACCATAAAGCAGGTTGGCGAGAATAAAGGATTAGGATTGAATAGCGCGGGATAACTGGGATGGAAGTGATCTTTTAATCGCTTTACCCGCCTGCTTGTCCCTTGATAGATGAAACCCGAGCCTTACAGTTGTTGCTACGGGTTTAGAACTTCACCTTAAATTGTAAATACTAGATGTTGCCTTCGGATTCGTACTAGTATTGTCTTCTTCCAATAGAACAAACTTAGCGCTTGTAACAAAACAAAATTGAAATTTGTTTTGTAACAAAAAAAAAAAGAAATTGAACAACGACTGCAGTCTACCCCCTTTACAGAACTATTTATAGACAGTAGTGGTCGCCCGTTGGTCGAAATTCGACCTTAAATTTTTTTTATATCTTGTTGATAAGAGCGCTATCTTCATTCATAACACCAACTACTTTGTTTCCAAACTTTTAGTGCGCCATCTGTGATCTTTTATCGTTATCATCAATATATTTGTTTGTGAGTGTCAAATGCATGGTAATGTGGGTGATGTTTTTACTTTTTAAGCATTATAATTGAAAAATATTAGCGTTCTGCACTTCTCCTACACATAAACTATAAGTGTGCCAAATTTTATGCTCCTGCGTCCGCGCTATTATCGCAAAAAGGGGTCCAAAGTTTTGGCATCACGTATTGATATGTAGATTACTAACCGATATACAATTACTAAGACAACGTGATATAATTTAGGATAATAATTAATAGGTAATTCATTAATACATTTGTGATTGCCAACACTAGTATTGAAGTTTTTTTTTATGTTACGAGACAGCGAACAAGCACACGGCTCTCCTAATGGTATGAAAAGACCGTTATTTATGACACTATAGATGTCATAGGTGTGTCACTATGCAGAGGCCGTTTTTAGGCCTATTGTGCAAGTCTACCGGCTACCCGGATATGACATTGTCATAATGTTGGCAAGAATACGTAAGGTGGTAGCTACCCGGGCAAAACACAGACTCTACCAGTGGTGTTGGTGATGATCCATTTGACCTATGCTCGTCTTTTATACGAGATTTCCGGCACAGAGACCGATGGTCTATTCTACACAGTTGACCCGGAACAACACAGGAAAAAAATAATATCTTCCGCAATCTTATGATATCGGGATAAAAATTCTTTTCGGTTTCGGTTCAGGTGTACGCATATCTTTCAGATAGTAAAAACAGTATTATTTGGATAACAAATACATTGGGCCATAATATGTTAAATAAGAAATTTTACATTTTATGTTAATATTCTTTCGCCAGAAAACAATTTTAATGTTAAAATCTCGTAGCTTCCAAATATTTTAACGACTTTTAGAATCTTATTTCTCTACTTTATAATAGTTATTTTATAGTTTGTTTATAGCGATCGTTAAGTACTTTCAAAACAATAAAATGTGAATATTGTATTTTATTGACCTTTTTATGTGAGAGGTCAGCAATTAAGCAAGCGGCTCCCCTTTTTCCTTTTCTCCACAGCCGTGGTCATGTGCAAGTTTCCTAGATTCCCTATCCTGGAACTGGACATAAAGTATCTTCACGCTCCTATCTCCGAGATGGTAAGCAGAGGCACAACTAGGTCACCCACGACTAGCCGAAAACACTAAGTCCCACAATGTGATAGATAGGTGGCAAGCCTATCGGCATCCAATCCCGAGCAACATTTTTTATTAGTAGAAAATTGGAAAACCCAAATTTTTTTCTTGTTGCCCGACCCGGGATTCGAACCCGGGACCTCATGCAGTCAAGTCCAACACCTGAACCGCTAGGCCAAAGAGGCGATTATCAGGCGACATTGACATATACCTGTATACTGAGGCAGCAGGTATAGATAAGGCAGTGTAGTTAGTCGTCTATTCTACTCAGCGGCAAAATTTAAATGGTCAAGAAACAAATTTTGTCATTTTGAAGTTGATCCATTTAATGTTTGACGATAATAAGCACACAAACAGACATGTCAAGTTAAATAGAAGCTTATTATCAACATTTGTTTGTAATAGATAAACTTCAAACTGTTTTAACAAAATCAATGATTTCACTACAAAAAACTACATTTTCTTGTGACATGGACTGTGTCATCAGAATCAATTTTATGGTTAGATTCCGATCTATTAGTATGCCATGAACAATGCCGAGCGAAAAACCATTTATCCAAGCCAAGTGCAACGGCCTCCTGGCCTATAGCCATCAATCGCCATTCGGCAGCGATTATTATTCGTCATAAAACACAGCTGCTGTCTGCACAGAATGAGGGCACCGGACATTTTAAACGGCTAAATAAGCTATCATTACACTTAGCTTAAAATATGGTAACCATAAATGTTTATTCTTTGTTACTTTAATCCGTGGAGTCTTGTCTGTAACACAATAGTTCGTCTTTAATACAACAGTTTGACTTTAAGACAACAGTTTGTCTAGAGCACAACAGTTTGTCGTTAAAAGAACAGATTGTTTACCAAGGTAGTTGCTTATTTCTGACTAAATTTAAAACTGGTGTTTTTATTTGAAGTATTCTTTTCTTGTCACTTGATTTTCGTAAATATTCAGGCTATGGAATAGACGTCAATAAAATGCTGACGTATGACTGACTGGCTAGCATACTAGACTCTGTGTTAACATAGGTTGATGGTGAATGCCAATAAGCATTAGGTGAGCCTATTTAATCACAGGGGAAAAATGTTGCTCGGGTTTGGACATGTGCCCGGTTGGCGATAGGCTTGCCACCTATCACATTGTGGGACTTAGTGTCTTCGGCTAGTCGAGGGTGACCTGGTTGTGCCTCTGCCTACCCCTTCAGGGAAATGGGCTTGAAGATACTTTACAAATTTGGCATGTGTATGTGTCTGTTACATCGTAACTCCTAAACGAGTAGATTAATTTACTACTGAATTTTTTGTACGAAATCTGATATGTCTAAATGATTCTTAGGTACATTAAGGACAGGTTTTGGCGGAGATTACTGAAAATGTTCAATCTTAACATTTTACAGAACCTAATTTACTGTTTTATATATTGTTAATTTAAAACAAATAATAAAATTACTTGTTAAATATCGAACCAAATGATACGATCGTGTGCTTCGCCTATGATATGTAAACTCCACTATTTATATGAAGGTTTCCCTGTTTATTTTCCATCAAACCGTAACCACCACAGTGACCACGGCCCACGTATACGTCAGTAATGAGCTGCATTTAAATATTAAGCCTCTACATTTAGGGATGTGTAATTTTAGTATCGATATGTTGTGGTGTTATTAGATTAAATAGTGGTTTACATTGTATTTTAGAGCTACATAATTAGTTTAACAAAACAAAATTGAATTTATCTAAATGCCAATCTTGGTATTGAAAGGGTTCATCACTACATAAGTATAAAAAAAGTCGCTTCCTCTGTCCCCTTTGTCCATTTGTATGCTTAAATCTTTAAAACTACGCAACAAAGTTTTTTTTTATTTTTTTCTCGAACATACCAATTAACACCTGTAATGTTTTAAATGATATTTGAATATTAATATTTATTTGCACAATATTCTTCTTCTTATAGACTAAATACAGTAGAAAATAAAAAAACACGATATTAATATTATCGACATGATATTGGTCTCTAATAAAAATACAAGTGTTAAATGTTGATTGTTAATCACCTCTGTGATCTTGTGGTCTAGGTATTAGACTTGACTTCACGAGGTTCGATGCTCGGGCCGGGCAACAATTTTTTTTTTAAACTTCATAAAAACATAGTTGCCCGTGATTGGATAAGTGCCCGGTTAGCGATTGTCTTGCCACCTACCACTTGCTTGTCCTGGGTACTTTGGTTGCGCTCTGCTTACCGTTTCAGGGATGCTAGCGTGATGATACTTTTTTGTGGCCGTTATCATCCACTGGTTAGTAACGTTCGTAAATCACATAAAATCGAATATTTAACGCATAATATCACGTAAAGACTTACTTTGTTTTTAGCGTCGTCATATTACAGGTATTATCGCTTGCATTTTCGCAGAGACATTATCTCCAGCAGCGACGTTCGTGACTCGCTAAAAAGTTACAAAAGCTAGATCTAAATTTGATGAAAATTGAATTGCAATGTGAAAATGATATCGACGTTTATCCATAACTATTTATCATCTGCAGTTATTCCATTTGCATTCGAGTTCCTCCTTTCAATGCAATTAGGGCGAACGGAGATAGATTCCCTAGTGGTATAGACACCCAATTTTAAATATATCAGTTTCGCGGATGAATCTTTTATTTATTCTATAAATCTATTAAAATACTCACTATCACTTAGTTCCAATCTCTGTGCGATTGCGTGCAATGACAAAATGCAATCAAAGTATTTGAAGGATAAATGCCTTGTTTCCGGCGAGTTTTCTATCCCAAACGTATTTTATATGGATAGGACAGTTATCCCTTATGTAGGATATATGTCTTAAAAAAATAGGGAGTCACAAAACTCTCTAATGCGCTGGAATTATAAAAAAAATTATGCAAGTTTATTTTTATATATTATTTTTATATATTTTTGAGCTGCCTTTCAGGGAAGCAGATAGTCTTTACTGCACTCGGGCAATATGCCTATAAATTTAAGTAGAGACGATTAAATAATGTTATTCGTTTTATAACAATAGTTAAAGATTTAATATTGACAAATGCCGATTAGGGACCATCCCTATTTCTCTTTGTTACTATTACAGTGAAGACGCAGTAGTTTCTAAGTTTTCTTTGGACACCGACGTGTCGACAATTTCAGTCAGACTGCCAGCAACACAGCTTACAAACTCCAATATCGACCAGTAATACCTATAGAAGCAATATCTCAATATTATACATTTTGTATTCCTATTTCGCTTTGTCACTTTGAAATAACAGTAACGACGCCATAATAGCGACGGTTGATTGAACACCTGAAAGAATAACCCGCTAGAGCATATACAATCTACTTGGATGCGTAATATCGGTTTCATATCGATAATACCTAACAATACGTAAGGTACGTCTCTATTTCCCTTTGTCACAATTACAGTGAGGACGCAGTAATGTTGGTAAGGGTTTTCCCCGGACACTGGCGAGTCGCCAAGTAAGTGTTATACCCTCAAGCCGGACGGGATGGTCCACCACCGTTTATACTATCCACTTCAGTGTGAAATATATTCATGTTTGTGTAGTTATTTTGTTCAAGGGCTTAGGGGATAAGATCACGAACGAGGATATATTTCCTTCGATGATAGACAACTGTGATTTATAGTACTCTGTCAAGAAAGTAAAAGAAGTAAAAGATCGATAATACACAAACTGTTTATTAAAATTTATTTTATTACCTTCAAAGTATGCTCTTTCAGAAACGATACAATTACACCAAAGAATAATCCAATCATCAAAACATTTTTGAAACGCTGTTTGCGAAATTGAGTTCAGCTCTCACCGCGAATTTTCTTTAATGTCTTCTACCGATAGAAAACGGGTGCCTCGAAGTGGTAATTTAAGTTTAGTAAAGAAAGAAGTCGGCTGGAGCTATATCTGGTGAATGTGGGGTTGTTTGAGGGTTTTTGTTGAGAGTCTAGTCAAATTCGCTCACAATGATGGCTTTGTGTGAAAACGCATTACCGTCGTGCAAAATCCACGAATTTTCTTTCCACAAGTCTGGACTTTTTCAACGAGTATGCTCTCTTAAACGCCGCATAGTGTCCAAATAATATTCCTTATTTACCGTTTGACCTTCCAAAAAGAATTCCGAGCGCACAACACCGCTATACTTAAAGAAACACTCAACATGACTTTAATTTTTGAATGAGTTTGGCTTGGTGTTTTCGATTCAGTTGGAAAACGCCACTCCAAAGCTTGTTGACTAGTTTGCATGTCAAGCGCGTAAACCTACGTCTCGTCACCAGTGACGTTGCGTTTCTTGAATGTTGGGCTGACTCGTTTATTATATCCTAAACGACACTCAATTGATTTAGAAGAAAGTTCAAGGAGAAAATTTAGGTCGTTTGAGACTATCCGAGCAGCATCATGTTTTTATAGCCAAATGATAAGTTAAAATCATACAGAGCGACTAGTGAGATACAGAAAGTTCGATGGCTCTTCCTCTCAAAATTGATTTTCAGTCACTGTATCCTTCACTTTTGCGACGTTGCAGACGTTGTAACTTCAGTTACAGACATTGATATCTTACCAGAACGAGAGAATCTTCCATCGCATCTCGACTGCTTTTAAACGCTTTATACCAGTCATAAGCACCAGTTTAGACCAGTTACAGTAGATTCACTGTAAGCCTTATGTGACAGTTTCATTGACTCTAAACACAACATTCCCTTGGCGATACAAAATTTATGCCAAACTCTTTGTTTAAATGTTTTTGTCCATTATGAAATTCGCAATACACACTAAATATAATATAACTAAAACAAACACTGTATTTAATATGAATAACAGATGTAATTCAAATTCAGCACCAAAATGGACAAAAGTTGTGCCAATCAACCAACAAAAAAAAAACAAAAAAATTGAATTTGGAACCATAAACAAATAGTCAATACACAATACTTTTTTGACCCATGTTATGGGTGCTCAGGTATCTTGTAGAAATTACGCCCTTCAACGAAAAGCATTTGACGTCTCACTACGCCCATCCCCGTCATGATATTTCGTGATTTTTGTCTCACCTCCTCCCCCCGTTTCGAGCTTCACTTGATTAATAGACGACCCTAAGACAAGTGAAATTGACAGGGCGAGCATCAATCTGGCTCAGCCATCGCAGATCTTCTGATAGAGACCATGGTATCACTAGCAGGTAAGCCACGCTGTCAGATGAATTTATGTCATAAGATTACGAACAAATAGGCAGCTATCCTGATGGCAAAAGTCGTACGTCGGTCATAGACACCACAGATTTTCTTAAGATAAGAATCCTGAGGTGAAATTTTATCTTTAAATAAATATTTCTGAAAACCATAGATGTTAAAAGGCTTTCAGACAGATGTATTCATGCCTCCATTAGATCTTATTGGTTTACATCCATCTTGTCATCGTTTTATCCAAATTTTTTAGGCAGCTCGTAAAAGGCGAGCATAGGGATAACCGTCACTAACACCGTGACTTTTGGCTAGATGGTAGAGTTTCGCAGCGTTCGCCCAGATTTGTACCATTGCTTTATCTATTCCTGCGACCATAACGTCAGCGTTGCCGTTGACTTGTTCCGGTTCGGAGGGCAAGGTAACCGGTAAACTTACTTTTGATAGAGACCTGACATTCCGGCTTCAGGTTGGCAACGCAACAATAACACCTTTGGTTGGTTTCCGTCTGCTTGTTTGCCTTCTAATATCATAAAAAAAATTTTGACCATCATCGTTCTTGGATTATGAACCCGTATTTCCATCGACAACTAAATATTTATCTCTTGCTCTTATGCCACATGTGCAAGTCTACTAATTATTCAACTCTACTGCGATACGATAGTGTCGAGTACTGACGCAATAGCGACATGAGTGCTTGACTGTGGTGACAAATCGTGCGAGTTGCTGTACAGCACTTTACCACCTAAAATCCTGCTGGTAACTGTTTGATATCTTTATCGTTGCACTCGAAATGCTGTAACACGATCAATTCACTTCATTAATCATATGCTTTGTTACCAATTACAATGTAATATCACTCTTCCCAGACTTCAATGGTGATTGTTCTTCTATCTCCCTCTCATATACATGATAGGTTCGATAAAAAAGAGATAGACAATTGCATTCGCGTAGCTGCGCGCGCGCCGCGAACCGTTAAGTGCGTCGTTCTATGTTATAAAAGGAAAGCGGCATAAATATTTTTTTAAATACTTTTTACGGACAAATGCATTTTAGGTTGTTGTCAAATCTGCTTACTTGGCCTAAGTTCTTAAGCATCAGTAGTAACTATGGTGTCTATAAAAGAAACTGCCTCTTTTCTTTAGTAGATTAATCTTATTATGCTATTGTTTTTATATAATTACTGACAAAATCTATATGTAAATAATAGCAACAAACGTCAGCATTAAAAACACAAAAAAACGCATGGCACTCAGATCATTGTTTTAGGCATTATGATGCCACAGACACATAAAGACGTGTTAAATTTATAAAGAGTTTCTTTTTCCGTGTCAGAAAACATTAACCGTCTTATTAGTAAACGTGGACTAACGCGGGAGTAAAATTCAGTTGATATTGTAGTCTGTATCACATTGTAATAAAGACTATAATACCAGGTTGAACCTTGAAGTACTCTACTCCGCGTTTATTAATAAAAAAAAGACTAGGTAGGCAGTGGCACCACCAGGGCACCCATGACTAGTCGAAGACACTAAGTCCTACAATTTGATAGGTGTCAAGCTTATCACCAACCGGGTACATATCCAATCGCTAGCAAATTTTTTTTTATTAGAAAATAAAAAAAACCCTATTTTTTTTGTTGCCCTACCCGGGAATTGAACCCGGGACCTCACGCAGTTATGTCCAACAACAGAACCGCTAGACCACAGAGGCGTTTATTAATAGGACGGTAAATTGCCACGGTTTACATTAAATCAATAAACTCTCTCGTGACTTATGACTTGGACCACACGATAATACCGTTAGCATCGCGTTTCGTTCGCCAGCGACTCGGTGTAGGTTTGTTCGCGAGGTAAACGGGTCACGAATTTGTGGGTTACAAATTGGTGAAAACAACCTCAATGTGTGCAATACGATATTACAGTTTCTAGACAATTAATTCTCTAATACATGTAATAGCAGTAACAGTAGCTTTCACTCACGGATGTGGCTGAGTTTATGTTTGTAACAGTATATTCACGCCCATATGCCCGAAGAAGAAGGCAGAGACACATTCAGGGCACCCACGACTAGCCGAAGACACTAAGTCCCACAATGTGATAGGTGGCAAGCCTATCGTCAATCGAGAGCAATGTTTTTTTATATTAGAAAATTGGAAAAACCCAATTTTCATTTTGTTAGCCGGCCCGGGATTCGATCCCGGGACCTCAGGCAATTAAGTTTAACAACTAAACCGTTAGACCACACAGGCGAAAGTTTGTGTTTGATTTCATAATATGTTTGAAGTATATGAATTAATACTCACATTGTCAAAAAAACACGTGTTTTCTTATCATTAAAAAAATAGGAAAACTACATCATCCTGATAAAAAATAATGCAACCATTTGTAAAGGAGTAACTTTTATAGCATAGAGCGTTCAGAACGGGTGCACGAAGTACTATTATTTATTTAGTGATAGGGTTAGATTTAAGAATTATACAGTCACATGTACTACTGATTATATTAAATACATTTTACATACATACATATCTTCACGCCAAGTCCCTTACGGGGTAGGCAGAGAGTATCGAGTGCCAGACCTCACAATCCTGACAAACCTGTCGTGCTTCCTTCACATTCATTCCCTTTTCATACACACACGCCGGTTTCGAAGACTCTTGACACCACCCTCGGATAATATCCGATTGATCTGATCGTGAAATGTCAGCCTTGGTCTCCCCGGGTACCCACATCCATCCACATTCGCATTGTATTATATATCATATTAGTATATCGCATTGTATGCAGCGGAGCATGCCCTTTCGCATTTTAACACCAACACTTTCTTTCAATCCCGCTCTTTCTCGGATCTTACTATTACGAATGCGGTCAGCGAGCGTTACACCACAGATTTTCCGTAGTGCTCTCATTTCGACCGCATTTATCCTACTTTCATGATCTTTCTGACATACCCAACTCTCGCTTCCATACAATAACTTTGGAATAAACACAGAATTATGCAAAGCGAGTTTATTATTTCGACCGCATATATCCTACTTTCAAGATCTTACTGACATACCTTTTAATACATTTTGAGTGCAGCTAAAACTGCAAAAAAAACGATTTCGATTTCAATAAGTAAGGTATTGAGGTACATAAAAATTAAATTTCCCTCCTCGATCCCATAATAAAATCTAGACTTCGTGACAGTAAGACCACCTTGAAAGTACGCTCTTTCAAATAAAACACAATTTTTGAAATTCGTTCAGAAATTACGGAGAAATCATCTAACTAATATAGGAGTTAAACATGTAATATTCTCCTTTCTTGAAGTCGGTTAAGAAAACAAGCAGTGTTTGGTTCATAATGTAAACCTCTCATCTCATATTTTGGGAAAAAAATTAACATTTTTCTATTAAACTTATAAAAAACTATGGATTTATTCGTTTTTTTTAATTGCGTAGAAAGCAAATCTGAATTTGTGACAAATTTCCCCTGTGAAAATTACTGTAAAATTCAACCTAGATTTCCAATTATATTGAATCTAGATTTACCGTTATCATACCTATATAAAGAAACCTACTTTTGTAGACTACTTTTATGGCCAATTCTATATTTAACCATAATAACCATAATAAATTTTAATATCTTGTTGATGAGAACGCCATCTTCATTTCCTAAGACCAACTACCTTGTTTTCAAACTTTTTAGTGTGCCATCTGTAATCTTTTATTGTTATCATCAGTATATTTGTTTGTGTGTGTCAAATGCATGGTAGTGTGGGTAATGATTTATTTATTGATTTAATGTACTTTACAAGCATTATTATTGAAAAATATTAGCGTCCTGCACTTCTCCTACACATAAACTATAAGAGTGCCGAATTTTATGCTCCTCCGTCAGCGCAATTTTAGTAAAAAGGGTTCCAAAGTTTTTGCTTCACTCATTAATATATTGATCTCTGAACAATTTACACTAAACTAGCCCCAAAGTAAACCATTTGCTTGTGTGTGTTAGTCAAAGAAACACATTTTCCACGTGTTGGTCCAGACTTCTTTGCAGAATAGACCATCTGCCTTCCTGTCAGACAGCTCGTAAAAGGCGAGCATAGGCTTACCATCACTAACAGCGTGACATATGACTACAGACTGACTCGCCCGGATCGGTACCACCGCCCTACTTATCCCTGCCGCTTGCCTTGCCGTTGACGTGTTCCGGTCCGGAGTTTAAGGTAGCTGGTAAACTAACTTTTGCTCGAGGCCTTGCGTCCTGGACTCAGGTTGGCAACGAACCATTACCTTTGATGTCTCCAGGGGGCGTGAATTTCTCACCATCACGAAATACGCCTGCACTGCCCTTCAACATCATTAAAAAAAATTAAACTTTAAATTATGATATTCTTTGTAGAACTTAAACCTGGCTCAAAAAGACAAATAAAACAAGAAAGACATAATTTAAGTTTTGTCAGAGATTAGTATATTATATAAGATAGATTATTATAGTTTAGTTTGGTCATGGTTTATTACCTACTAATAGTGACCGCATGAAGCGTGACATGAGTCTGAACAGCCGCTGGTTTGTTCTCACAAACAATACAAACATATTGCATGCCGATATACATTCTAGACGAATGACATCATTTGTAAAGTCACCTTTAATTTTGTTGGAAGTATCTTACAACTGCAGAATGAAAAATACTATCACTACAACGTATTATTATTACTAGTGGTCGCCCATTGGTCGAAATCCGATCAAATTTTAATATCTTGTTCATAAGAATGCCATCTGCATTTCTTAAGACCAACTGCTTTGTTTACTGAACAGTTAGTGCGCCATCTGTAATCTTTCATCGTCAACATCAATTTATTTGTTTGTGTGTGTCAAATGTACGGTGTGGCAAATGTTTTATTTATTGATTTAATGTACTTTATAAGCATTATTATTGAAAAATATAAGCGTTCTGCACTTCTCCTACACATAAATAATAAGTGTGCCCAAGTTTTGTCATCACGTATTAATATATAGATTTATTTACTAGCCGGCTAGCTCACTTGTGTCGCTTAATGTTTTCCCATTTTCCTTGCAATTTCCTAGTTTTTCTTTTCATAAGAATCAACTTAATAATTAACAACACAACGATTTAGATTTACAAAATGGATATACATATAGCTGAAATTCGAGTTCAAACTTGCTATTTTACACAATAAATAAGTATTTTCCTTCATTTCCCCGATGTTTCATTATCAGATCCAGACTTGGTAGCAATGGAACCACGTCGTAAGTGGGCCATACAACAAAATTATATTTTTTAAAATCGGTTCAGAAATGAATAAGAAATCTATCACTATACTTAAAAAAATATAGGTGGAACTATCTTTCTTTCAAAGTCGGTTTGAAAGTGTAAGTAAAATTACAATCCTTTCGAAAAGTGATTAAAATAAATAAAGTGAGCTATATGTTGATTAAAATATACATTCACCCAATCAAGTCTAGGTTTCGAAAGAGTAAGCCTTTATATAAGATCGAATGCGATGCGCCATCTATAGAACATAAACTACTCGCGGGCCTTATTTACTATGTTGGTTCTCTCATTCAATTTACTTGTGCACGGCTCATTTTAACCGCATTTAGTTTACATTGAGGGCCTTATTACTGTATCTAGGTCAGGCACTTTCTGGGACGCTATTAAATTGCGCCAAGTAATTGTTTACTCTTTACCTGGACGCTGGACAGGCTAGGGAGGAGATTTCCTGTTTTTGGACCCGAATTACAAGCATGTGAAATTTTTTTTTCTAGTGGTCTCCTATTGGTCGAAATTCGTCCATAATAAATTTTCATATCTTATTGATAAGAACGCCATCTTCATTTCTCAAGACCAACTACTTTGTTTCCAAACTTTTTAGTGCGCCATCCGTGATTTTTATCGTTATCTTAAATATATATGTTTTTGTGTGTCAAAGGCATAGTAGTATGGGTAATGTTTTATTTATTGATTAAATGTACTTTAAAAGCATTATTATTGAAAGAAATAGCGTTCTACACTTCTCCTACACATAAACTATAAGTACGCCAAATTTTGTGCTCCTGCGTCCGCGCAATTTTCGTAAAAAGGGGCCCAAAGTTTTAGCATCACGTATTAATGATATAGATGTCATACTAGCTTCAACTAGCTAATTCGTCTGCACACCAAATTACATTTATTTTTATTAAATTGTAGCCTATGTATTAATATGATGGATATAAGCTATATTATTGTTAAGTTTCATCAAAAACTATGCAGTCGTTTTTACGTGAAATGTATTAGGTACTGGAATAAACAACCATCCGTACTTAAAACCGCGTTTATAATTTTAGTATGATTTGTATATCACCTATAAGAGATTTTTTTTACATAATATTATAACGCCGTAATATAACTGTCTGTACATTGATACAATTCCAAAAAAATAAATAAAGATAAGCTGCTAGAACAATTAAGCAGACGGATTTCCTGATGGTAAGAAATTCACGACGCCTAGAGACACCAAATATGGTAATGGTGCGTTGCCAACCTGAGGTCAGGATGTTAGGCCTCGAGCAAAAGTA
>NJDD01000543.1:1163570-1173730 GCA_002245505.1 Calephelis nemesis
ACTCTACCACCTAGTCAGATGTCACGGTGTTAGTGATGATAAGCCTATGCTCGCCTTTTACGAGCTGCCTGGCAAGTCTATTCTGCCGGACCAACACTGGGAAAACTTCTCTGTTTAAACTTCTTTCAAGAAACAAAATACTACATACATTCCTGAAAAACTCTGTAGGTCTCTTTTCAGACTAAATTTAAAACGCCGTAAAGATGTTATTTTAGCGAAACTATTTCGTCCATTAACTAAAAAGCACAGGCGTTTTTAGCACACATTATGATGATTTTCTCTAAAAGCCGACGCTGGAAAGAACACATCACAGAACAATTTTGATTAGATTTAAAGATATCGTTTCCATTTTCAACTTGAGATGACTTCGATAAGGGAAAAAATGTAATGGCTTACTAGGTAATGCAGAAAAACCCTAGGTTGGTAATGGTATCTTCCAAACCACGAGTCGTAGTATATTGTGATGTTAGTCTCAATACCCAAAGCGTTTTTTGGGCGGAAAGGTAAACATGGCGGCTGTAAGGTTTTTTTTATCCAGCTGTGCCAAACGTTTGATGAAAATAATTAATTAATATCTATACTTTTAATAAAGGAAAAAAAATTGCAGCCGATTTTTTAATAGTTTATTTGTTAGTACAAAACGGTAAACAAGTTTTTTTATAATATTGGAAGGCAAACAAGTAGATGGATTTCGTGATGGTAAAAAATTCACGTTGTCTAGAGACACCAAAGGTGTTAATATTGCGTTGCCAACCTAAGACCGGGATGTTAGGCCTCGAGCAAAAGTAAGTTTACCGGCTACCTTACCCTTCGAACCGGAACACGTCAACGGCAAGCACAGACGTCATGGCGACAGGAATAGGTAAGGCAGTGGCAATCCGGGCGAGTTGCTGCGAAACCCTAACACCTAGTCAGATATCACGGTGCTAGTTACGGTAAGCCTATTCTCGCCTTTTACGAGCTGCCTGGCAGGGAGGCAGATGGTCTATTTTGCAAAGGAGCCAGGACCAACACGGGGAACACAAATACACGAATCTATAATAATCTAAAACACAAAGATTTTGCGTTGCGGTGATGCTGTGATATTATTAAGTTTTTACTATATATATGTACCCCTTTACTAATAAAACTTACGAGCCCATTAATCTGGTGTGTAACTTCATTTTTTGTTAACAAAAGTGAAGTTACACACCAGATCAACGGGCGCGTAAGCTTCATTAGTAAGGGGGACACTATATACGTAATCCAATTATTAAATATTTTTTCATACTTAATCATAATTCTCAGATAACATAATCTAAATATTTAGCCCCCGACGCAAAAAAGAGGTGTTATAAGCTTGACGTGTCTGTCTGTCACTTCTGTGGCATCATAACTCCCGAACGGATGTAGTGATTTCAATTTAGTTTCTTTTGTGTTAAAGGTAACGTATCTGCAAGTGTTCCTAGACATGTTTAATGAAAATCGGTTGAGCCGTTTAAAATTTGTGAGGGTGAAAGTGGGGAGATTAACCGATTTTAAACATATTTTATAGAATCAGGCGTTACTATGTATAACGTATAACAGATGTAAAATAAGCCTTTGCCACAACAGTTACACTGCTTACGCCAAATTAGCAAAGTAAAGACTTATTTTACATCGATTTTTTAACTTTTTGTGTCGGGGGTTTTTTAATTTTATAGTTATATGTATTAATATTATTTTAATATTTAAAGCTAGGTAGATATGTATTAATATTATTTTAACATTAAAAGCTAGTTGGAAAATGAAAAGCATTTAATTCGCTTTTGTAGCAATTTGTGCAGCGAAGTGTTTATATAAATGCATTAATGTTGCCAGAGCTCAATAATAAAGTTATTGGGGTAACAGTTTCCGTAATATTATTTATAACGTACATATTAATTAGCATGATGGGCTTTGTGCATAAAATTATTTACTGGAAAAATATTTTAGTTACGAAGTAATACATTACACATTTTACCATGATTTACAATTTTACTTATTACAAAAACTTCTTCTTTATTTGAAACTAGCTGTCCCGGCGTAGAAAATTTTAAATGTTGGTTTTCCTAATTTCCTTGCAGTTTTTCCTTATTTCTCTCTTTTAAACCTTCCCTGGACTTCTGCAAATAATTCAAAACCAAAAGGAGCCAAATCGATCCAGCCGTTCTCGAGTTTTAGCGAGACTAACGAACAGCAATTGATTTTTATATATATAGATTATGACTTTTATCAGTCAATTTAATTTAATGTATGAAAAATATATTTTGCTTTTTACAATTACGTACATAAAATATCAAAAACGTGTTTTTGATGATATGCCAGATTTTTTTTTAATAATTATGAAGTTATAGTAGAAATAAAGCTTCATGATTTTCACTTTCCGATCACAAGTTCGCTTTTTACTATTTTGGAGAGTAGAGGCCCGATATCTGAACTATGTTTCATCAAAATTGGTCCAATAGGCATGGAGATGTCTATTAAATTAATAAGGACAAGTTGAATCTAATCTAACCCTAAAGTAAGCAAATTATTTGCTTCTGTTATTTGTGTTAGTCAACGATACTGTTACGTATAAATACTTAAATAGATACCAGAATAAATATAATAATCACACAGACCTGGAAATGCAGACATCTAAATGTTCTTTACACAAATGTGTGCCCCTGTAAAATAAAAAAAATGTAAAAAAATCCTTTACTTTTATTTTCTATCACTACTAAAACCTTTCCCACTAAGGTAACACTTTGTGCTAAGGATTTTTTTTATTTTGATAAGAATATTTTGTTTATGACTAATCGGTTGTTTTCCTTTATTGTCTGTTGGTATTGTCGCGGGGCCGCCATCTTGAAGACAGGTGCATCACTAATTCGTCCTTTACGTGGTGACATCACCATTGCAAAATTCAAGTATTTCAGCTGTTGATACTTTTATCACATGATAGTAATTATATTTTTGCTACGTATTATTTTGAAGAAACACAACCCAAAACAAGGATTATTAAAATGATTGTCGGTTTGTATCTTATTATTTATATCTTAATTTTTCACTCCTAAACTACTCAACGGATTTGTTGATTTTATGAAGTAGGTAGTAGCTTATAGCCCGGTCAACATTTAGGATAATTTTTACTGCATGAAAATCTTTCTTTCCATCAATTACCACGATAAGTGATTTTGACGTGTGTGCGTAGTCGCGGGAAACAGCTTGTCTATACTAACTAGTAGGGAAACAGTAGATATTTTATAAAAGACCACACATAACTCTCTACAGAGTAATCAGAGAATTCTTTTTAGTATACCACAAGACGGGCCTATATAAATTTTTAAATAAATTATGACTCCTAAAAAATGCAGGGCCTTAATTGGACTGTGTTTTTTGTGTGACTCAATTCAATTACTCGGCTAATAATAAACTGATTTTGACATTTTTTTTAAAGGTTGGTCATGATTTCAAGGTGGTCCTATATTACTATACTATCATCAAAAGGGCATAAATTTGTTCGTTAACTATCTTCGAAAAAAGAATGATCAAATCGCGAATTGGTACCTAATAAAATAATAATATATTTTTTGCACTTTTATTGCGTTTAATTACATGGTAATTTGTTCAGCGCTTTTTGAGTCAAAGAAAAGAAAAGTATCTTCACTCACATATCCCCGAAGAGGTAGGCAGAGGCACAACCAGGACACCCACGACTAGCCGTAGACACCAAGTCCCATAATGTGATAGGTGGCAAGTCTATCGCACTCCGGGCGCATATCCAATCCCGTTTTTTATTAGAATACTGGAAAAACCCAATTTTCTTTTTGTTACCTGACCCGGGATTCGAAGCCGGAAACTCATGCATTCAAGTCCAACAATTGAACCGATAGACCACAGAGCTTTTTGAGTTATTTTTAATAATATGTATTTAATTGTTTATAAATATGATACTTTGTGTTAGTATTAGAGAAGAAACAATACAGATTATTATTTCCCTCTCGAATTCTTGGCCACCACATTAATTATGCCGACACTCAATAGACGCAAAAGTTTCTCCTTTTCACGGGCTTCTAGAACGTTTCTAAATTTAAGACGTTTTAGTTTGGTATTGTTTCAGTTTGTCGTAATAAGAAATACGTAATTGAAAGTCTTAGAGATATTCTTCTAAAAATCTTTTTGTATATTCGTTAAAGAACAAATCCTTACAGTTTTAAGAGAGGTCTAATTTGAGTCTAAACCAAATGCTAATGGTCGATGTATGCTAAAAAGGGTAAATACGTCAGCAATATAATGTTTTTTCATACAAAATAATCATGGATCTTGGTGACAAAAATAAACAAAATTAACATTAATTTGCTTTATAAGACTATAGTTTCCAAAACATGATTCATTTCACTTTGCTCGATAGAAAAAAAATCAAAAAGTTGACCTTTTTTTGAAAGAAAAACACAATAAGGGTCCATGTACGCTAAACTACGTCAGCAATATAATGTTTTTTTTCATACAAAGCAGTCATGGATCTTGGTGACAAAAATACACAAGATTAACATGAATATGCTTTATAAGACTAGTGTGTGTAATTAGAGTAGTGTGTTCACTTTGCTCGATATAAAAAAAATAAAAAAGTTAACCCTTTTTTGAAAGCAAAACCCAACTGTCTACTTCATTTATGAAAATATCGACACCAGATTTAACATAAACATAGATAAGTACTATACCTAAAAGATAATCGTTGCACTTTTTACATATTTTTTAAATTACTTTTATAGTGTCAAAAATAGTGATTTGTCACTTAAGACATTTACTTTAGAACGCAATTATCAAAGAATATAAATACTCTTTAACAAGAGGCAATTATTTCATAGTAATCATGGAAGGGGGGAGTGCGGCGTGTGGCTCTTCTGTCTAACTAAGTGTAGGGCCTTAAAAAGGTATACTTTTCCTCACATTTATAAAGTTGTTTTAATTTTAGCATTTTATTATTTGTGGTAAATTTTAAAAAATTAAAAAAATGTCCTTCTAAGATCTTTGTCGTTTGTTTGAGGTGTTTTTTTTAAATCAAAGAAAAACAATACAACATCACTACATAGTATTAAACTAAGTCGCTTTCAGCTGTTGGTTCTCATGATGCTTAGATCTTTAAAATTTATCAACGGATTTTGATACGGTTCTAAGAGAATATTTTTATATATAAAATAAAATAGAAGTTTGACAACCAATGCAAAGATGGGACAGGCTGTTAGTGTAAAATAACCATTACCGTTTATCCCGAATTCAAAACAATAAAATTATTTTAACTCTCTATCTCTAAATTTGACACTCAGTCTGTCAGCGTAAGGGGAGGTTACATGAATTAAGAAGATAAATTAAAACAATCCACCTGCACCGTTAAATCCAATATCAGATGAACCATGCAAAGGCATGTTTCCATCCAATTGGTCTGAGCCGAAACAATCCGACGCAAATGTTCGGACGCATTACCGGCAGTGACGTAATCTCCGTTATCCGGTAATCGGGGCCATTGACGCGCACTTACCGGTTAATAGGATCAAAAGATTACCGGTTTTGTCGTGATTACTGTGGTAGCTGTCGTGCACTGATGGGGGAAAGGCTTTATAAAATATTATTACAATTACAACGTTTTGTTCCGTTGTCAGTCAATGTAATGGTATGTATGTTTTAGAAATCTGTCTAATGGATTTAAAAACTATCTTCAAATCAAATAAAAAAATATTTATTTCTCTTACAAACAGTTTAACAGAATCTATATTCAAAACCAAATAACAAAGTAAGAGACTGGTGTCTGCAACTAGGATACCTTGTGTGAGCAGATTACCAGGCCCCACTTCAGATCACGGATACTATAGTACTCCTTTACACTCGTGGTAGAGAAACAGAAAATTATAATAATAACAAAATTCGCAAAAATAAAATTTAAAAAAAGTATCTTTACGCCAACATCCCCGAAGAGGTAGGCAGAGGCACAACCAGGGTACCCACGCCTAGTCGAAGACACTAAATCCCACTATGTGATAGGTGGTAAGCCTATCGCCAACCGGGCACATATCCAATCCCGAGCAACTTCTTTTTTTTTCAATTAGAAAATGGGAAAAAAAACATTTTTCTTTTTGTTGCTCGACCCGGGATTCGAACCCAGGACCTCATGCAGTCAAGTCCAGCAACTGAACCGCTAGACCACAGAGGCGATAAAATTTTAAAAATAAAATTTCAGTAATAATACAAGGAAATGGTTATTATTAGTTTCATATTTATACAAATATGTAAACAACAAATCCTACAATTAACTTCAAGTTCTTATCCATGGAGAAGTAAGCATATGTACTACTCATTACATACATATCCCCCATAGTCCCTTGCGGGGTAGGCAGTATCGAGTGCCAGACCTCACGATCCTGACAAACCTGTCTGGCTTCTTTCACATTTATTACCATTTTCATACAAACACGTCGGTCTTCAAGACTCTTGACACCACCCTCGGATAATATCCGAGTGTTGTGATCGTGGAATGTCTCTTGGTCTCCTCTACTCTAAATCTACATTCATCCATATTCACATAGTATATCTGCTTCGTCAAGAACTACTCATTACTAGTCATAGTCATAGTCATAGTACATTTAGCCCCACAATGTGATAGGAGACAAACCCGTCGCCAATTGGGGTTTTTTCATATAACATTACATAAACATAGTATTTAATAAAAGTACGTTATTTATATAGAAGGTATGTTATTTAATTATATTTTTTTCAGAAACAATGCTTTGACATTTATTATTTTTTTTAATTTACTATATTTCTTTCGCCCATTGTTCAATATTTGAAAAGAAAAGAAAAGAAAAAATATTTATTTGCGGAATATAAGTGTTACAAAGATGATACAAAATCATTTAAGCGTTTCAACATATTCTACCAACTTGTGACACCACAAGTTGGTAGAATATGTTGAAACAAAACGAAAATGAAATATTAAACTATTTTGTATCTTAAAATCTCAACAAATTGGGAAGACAACAAATATGTCATTTAACAGTTAATCTATCATTAAGTCACAATTTCGAAAACAAAATTTCAACTTAATGATTAACTATAAAATAATTGACGTCTCTGAGTGCGGCCGAATGAGTAATTTTTACCTGCGATCTGTCAAAGCTTAGTGACTTTAAAACCAAACCAAAAAATGCTATAAATAATACTGGTTAAATAATATTTCACTTTTTTACAAATAATTTTATTTAGTGATCGCAAAAATGTTATGTCACCATTTTTTTAAAAAAATCATCTTTTATTTCATATAGTGTACAGAAATAAATTAAATAAATAATAAAATTTAATTTTAATCGCTTAGGTACTGTGAAATATTCAAGAGAAAAACAAATGTTTTGGTTATTGTTTTGTCTCTGTGTAGGTCTTCGGGGATATGGGCGTGAAGATACTTTCTTTTTTGTTATAGGTAGCCAATGTTACAATAGGCCTTTTATTCGGAAAAACATACGTAAACAAAACGTCGAACAGTTCCAATACGAAATATGATTCTTTTCCTTCCGAAATGAAACATGTTTGTGTTTACAATGGCAACTCATACTAGTCTGTATTTGAAAAAAATATTCTTGTTGTTTTGACGTACGAGGGGTGATTTTTTTTATGTAATAGGAAGGCAAACAAGCAGATGGATTTCCTGATAGTAAGAAATTCCCGCCGCCTAGAGACACCAAAGATGGTAATGGTGCGTTGCCAACCTGAGGTCAGGATGTTAGGCCGCGAGCAAAAGTAAGGCCGTAAGCCGCGAGCAAAAGTAAGTACCGGCTACCTTACCCTCCAAACCGGAACACGTCATGACATTATGGCCGCAGGAATAGATAAGGCGGTGGTGCCAATCCGGGCGAGTCGCTGCGAAACTCTACCACCTAGTGGTGATCAATAAGTAATGATAATCGAGTATTTATAGAACGCAAAACCCCCAAATTATTTTTTTCTGCTTGCTTAAATATCCACTAATTCAGCTTCAAAAATTGTATAAATAGGACATCATTACCGGAAGATACATTCATTTGAATACGAATTGTCGAAGAGAAAACATCAAAATGGAGAGAAATGAAATAAGAGCTGTCATCAAGTACCTCAGCCTGAAAAAAATGTCTACTAAAGACAAACACAGCGACTTAGAGGAAACACTGCTCCCCCATATTCCACAGTCGCACGCTGGGCAAAGGAATTTAAGCTGGGCAGAACCTCCACTGAAGATGAACATCGCGAAGAACGCCCTTCCACGTCCCTTACTGGAGAAAACTTAAAAAAAGTGGAAGATGTCGTGTTCGCCGATCGAAGGGTGACCGTAAGTTATGTAGCTGAGGTCACAGGGAAATCATTGTCAACAAAATGCATATGAAAAAGGTCTCCGCGCGTTGGGTGCTGAGAATGTTAACCGACGAGCAAAAAAAGAAACGAGTCGACATTTCGAGGGCGAATCTTCAAAAGTTCCAGGCCGATAAGGAAAATAATCATGAAGAAATTAGAATATCGTCTATGTCCTCGCTGACGTCAAATCTCCTAGATGAGCTTGAGTAACGAAGCCACCGCTTTACTCAAGACCCTGACCTGACACGACTTTGTACATAGTGACTAATGACTGTATAAGAATTAACTACCTTGACATTGGCAAAGTAGTCGTGAAAAACGATCGAAAGCCATATTTATAAAAGAAGAAGAAGAGTTCATAAAGTTTAGGTAGAATTTAAAAGTTTGGTTTCTAATAATGTTTTCTTTTTCCAGGTATGTTAAAACACCAGAAGGTTTATCACCTAACGTCTACCAGTAAGTTAAACCATATAAAAACTGTCAATGTATGATCCTTACTAATACTGTAAATGCTTAAGTCTGTTTGTGTTTTTCTATTTCACGGCTAAATCGCTTAACCGATTTTGATCAAATTTAATATGATTATAGCTATATCCAAGTTCATACGTAGACTATTTTTTTTTTTCAAAAACTAACCCCTAAAAACTACAAAATAGGATAAGCTCGTATGAAAATCGTAACTATTGTGCTATGATGAAGTCACGGGCCCGGATTGGTACCACTGCCCTACCTATTCCTGCCACCATAACGTCCAAGGCCTGACGTTGACGTGTTCCGGTTTGGAGGGTAGCAGGTAAACTTACTTTTGCTCGAGGCCTTATATCCCTTCCTCAGATTGGCAACGCGCTATTTCTACCTTTGGTGTCTCTAGGGAAATCAGGAAATCCGTCTGCTTGTTTGCCTTCCATTACCTACCATAAAAAAATCAAGACTGTATGAGCTTCACATATATTCAAATTTTGACCTTTTTTAAATATTGGCAACCCTGAATAAAGATGAGGCAGCAGTTTTATTGTGCTATTAACGGAGGCAACCCCTGGAACCATATCACGGTCTGGTACCCATCGGAATGTGTTAAACATATTATTACCTATTGTTACCAAGATACCAAGCAAACGGTGGCTGGTATGGACCACTTTACATATAAATGATTTTGTGAGCAAGAAATTTGTGATACATACATATATTCAGGCGAAGTCCTTTACGGGGTGGGCAGAGAGTATCGAGTGCCAAATCTCATCTGTCAGACCTGACTAACTTCCTCCACAATCTTTACCCTTTTCATACAATGGATCATATTATAGACTCTTGACACCATCCTCGGATAATATCCGATTGTTTTGATCGTGGAATATCAATCTAGTTTTCCCCGGGTACCTACATCCATCCACATTCTCATTGTGTATCTGCTTTTTTAATTTTTCACCTGTCATTCTTTCCACATGACCAAACCAGCGGAGAATGCCTTTTCTTATTTTGACACCAACACTTTGATATATAGAACTTAATACGCAAATACATATATATCTTCTCGCTAAGTTCTTTGCAGAGAAGGTAGAGAGTATAGAGTGCTAAGTGTCACGACTCTTACCGACCTGTCTAGCTTCCTCTATAGTAAGTGCTCTTAAATAGAAGAATGATGAATTCTTCTTTGTTTATAAATATGGCTTACAGTCGTTTTTCACGACTACTTTGCCAATTTAAAGTTAGTTAATTCTTATACAATATTAGTCACTGTGTAAAAAGTCATGTCAGGTTAGGTTCTTGAGTAAAGCGGTGGCTTAGTTACTCAAGTTCATCTA
>NJDD01000543.1:1184154-1197723 GCA_002245505.1 Calephelis nemesis
TAAAAATTAGACTGTTGACACTAAGGGAAGGGAAGTAGATGTACCCTGTAATGCAAAAGTAAAAAAAAAACAATAAATTGGGCTTTATTTACACCCCACATTTAGTAGCGTTTTTATGGATATGTTTTTAAAAATGAAATTGATGTTTTTATATATATTTTTTTAAACTTGCAAGTGCAGTTGCAAAGTAATAAAATGTGCCCCCTTCTCAAATAAGAGAATGATAAAACTGAAAAAACTATATGACGTGCTTTTGCTTTTTTGTGTACATGTATGACTTACTTATAAATTCGTATAAATATCCAAGTCGGTATTTTGAAGTTTTCCTACCGTATATTTAAGAAACTTACAGTTTTATTTTATACTGTTGGTGACCATAGATTTAAATGTGTTCTATGGTATCGATAATATATTAAAAATCAATTTTGAAGGGTATTTTACATTTTTTAGTATAGCATCTGCATCGTTTTAGTAGCGGTCCTGTGTCGGACTTGACTTTTGAGGTCCCAGGTTCAACCCCGGGTTGGACCATAAAAAAATAGGAAATGTATATTTCCTATTTTCTAATAAAAATAACTTTGCCCGGGATTGGATATGTGCCCGGTTAGCGATAGGCTGGCCACCTATCACATTGTGAAATTTAGTGTATTCGGCTAGTCGTGGGTGCCCTGGTTGTGCCTCATCCTACTTATGGGATATGGGCATGAAGATACTTTATTTAGTATCGATCAAATTTCATAAAAATATATTTTGGTTTAAAAGAGGTAAAATAATCGAATATAATTTCAATTAAAGAGATTAGAATTTTAAGCCTAAAATGCTTTAGGTGAACGTATTTGGCAGTTGTCTCCGCCTTAAAAACGTTCGGAACACAATCAATGATGGATGGATAAGATACATTGTTACTGACATATAAAAAAGCTACATTGCGTCGTTTAGTTGATGGTCGCTATTCAAAAACTTTCCTCTATAGGCAGTCAGTTCTTTGATCTTTTCGGCCTGCTATTGTCATTTTAAGTTATTAATCCCATGTACTAGTTCTACGGATTTTCTTTTTTGAAAACACAATCTCGCATTGAATCATCCGAAATGGTCATAAAAATATCAGCACTAATAGAAAACAATATATAAAGCTTAGTTTACACTACGATATTTTTCAACGACATTTAAATGTATAGAGTTTTGGCGCCATCGTAAATAAAGATTGTCGAAGTTTTTTCATAATTATTGAATTTCGTTATGATATTGAGTGAAATTAGTCAAATTTGGTGGCATTTTGTACAATTTTGTTCAGTGAAAGTGCACAAATGAAATAATCATGAAGGAATTAGCGTATCGTGTGTTTCCTCGATGCCGCCAAATCTCATTACATGAGCTTGAGTAATGAGGCCATCGCTTTACCCAAGAGCTTGACATGACTTCCCTACTGACGAATTATGACTGATGACTAATTTTAATTTATTAAAATTGATATAAAATTTGATGCAAATTTCTACTTGACTAATGGCAAAATACTAACGTGAAAGCCGAAACCTAAAGAAAGAAAAGAAAAGTGTATACAACGAATCTCGGTGTATGAGAGCAAGTGTATAAATTGTGTCAATTGTAACAACATTTAATGTTTTTAATACGAATGCGTATTAGTTGACCTTGCAACGGAACGATGTTATGGTACAATTTTTGTGTTTGAAGATTCTTATCTTCAAATAAGCTAGAGAGTGAAATAGGCTACTTTTTTATTTGAGCAACAGAGATCAAGTAACGGGTTTCCTAATGTTAAGAGACAACTGCTATCTTTAGACATCACAGATGTGACCGCAGTATTAGGCCAATTATACAAGTCTACCGGTTGTCCTTCCCTCTGGACCAAAACATGATAGTCATTATATCGTCAGGAATAGGTTAGGCTATTGATCCCTACCCGGGCAAGTTGCCATCCCTGAACCACTAGTGATTTTGTTGGTAGTTACTTATTTAACTTCTGATCTGTCACGAACTATCTGACAGAAAAGCAAATAATCTTTTGTACTTAGCGGGTCTGGTACACCACGGGGAAACATTTTTATGCAATTATCAAAGGTTTTCCTGCGGGGAAGAGAATAAACTTTAATATACGGGCATAATTAACTTTAATATACGCATATTATTTTGTAAGACATAAATGTCCTATCGTCTTATTAATACACATGAACTAACGTAGAATTAAAATGAAGTTAATGTTATAGTGTGTGTCAGATTGCAATAAAGTCTATAACTCCTGATTGAACCTTGGAGTACTTTACTCTGTGTTTATTAATAAAACGGCTAGTGTCGTAGTCTAGTTAACATCTTACGTATGCAATTTCTGTCGTAGTCTAAAGTACACCTAACGCATTAAACTGTCATCGTCTAACTGCACCTTAATAACTTATTAACAAGAAGTTGTAAAACTTACTTACACAGGCTTAAAAGCAAATTGTTTTTATTTCATTCATTTAGTGTCTCACGTCAAACTTATTCAAACTTTAGGGATGTCCCGAAGAACTGAAACGGGCGAGTCCGGAAGTTGGGCTTAAATATTTGACGTAACTTCGTGAGCTGTCCGGGCAGAAACTAATTGGCCCAAGTTAGTTTCGGGGTCAACTGGGTTACCGTCACCTGTCCTAATGCAGTTTTACCCAAACTTTCCGCTACTCAAAGTTGCGACTTTAAACTTACTTGTAATGTATTCTAACCTTTCGAAATTTCAAATTGTTGTAATTTCCGCTTTTGAAAAGTTTTACCAGCAGTTGCTAATATTAAATTAAATTGTAATTTAAATTTAGATTTATTAATATTAAATTATAATTTACGGTCATATAAGAATTGTAATGAAATGAATTGAAATTCATTGATTTGCGAAAAATGTGTGATAAAAAATTGTTACAAATTTAAGTTAAGTTTAGGTTATCATATAGTACTGTAGTTTAGTTTATAGGAATTATTCCTCTAATGAAGTCATGCAACGATTTACATAGACAAGTACCACACCCAATTATTTCTGTGCCCAAAAATGTCAATGTTTACCCATGTCTTGGACCGCATTGTAAGACAGAGTAACTGGTTAATTTATATAAACAAAAATCTTACATTGCAGATTCAAATTGTCGACGCATCATGATTATCTATAAAGTGCATTTCTACCACCAGCAAATCCTAAACAATTCCATAAGTTAATCCTCAAATTGTGGAAAATATAACAAGTGATAGTTCCAGTTATTACATGCAGTATTTATCCTGAATGAAAAAAACACACTACTTAACTAACCTACCTTTACAACATGTATACAGATTAGAGACATTTAAATCACCTCAGGTTTTAGATAAAAAACCGCATTAAAATTGGTTCATCCATTTAGGAGTTATATCAAATTTATAACACCCCTCTTTTTTCCGGTGTTAAAAATTGCAGTTAAACCAAGTTAGAATTTAAAAACCGCTGATTCGTCACCTCTTTTTTGCAAACTGAATCGTAATTAAAACCGAAGCTCAAAAAGCACAGCCGATGCCATTTCCAATTAGAGCGCCAATTCGATTCTCCGACAATGCATTTAGAATCTATTTGCGGTTCGTTATTCTGGCCGGGGATTGAAAAATAAAAGTCTCAGCTGGAATGGCAAGAACACCAGTGAATTTTGTGGGGAAACAACAATATGAAGAGCTGTTTTCTTTTAATTACTATTAATAATGAACAGATATTAAGTTACGTTCTTGTTATTTTGTGTCTTTTAATATTTCATTCCTAATTCGTGTTTGAAGTTTGCAGTTTTACCAATAGTTCAGTTTCCGAGTACGTAAAACTATATATATATATATGTTATAAGTTTTGCCAAAAAAAAAACTTTTTACTTTACGTACTATTTATATTAAAAAATAGAAGTATTGAGTTTGCTAAGTTTTTATTCACCACATGACACTTGTTGCCTTAAATCTGAATGCCTTTTGACTTACTTTTAAATTAAACGGGTCATACCTGTCTGTCAAGTGTCTTGTGTCACTTAAGCTAAACTTCATACAAAATTCGGGTGCCCTATGTATCTATGGAAGATCCGCCTCTTATTACGTTATATTATATACTACTTTTTTTAAATACCCTTTGGATCCAAATTTGGGCCCATACCAAGACATCTTTAACTTTACTAATAACAATAGTATGTTAAAACTGGTGCGCGGAAAATCTGACAGGCGAATGGCTCACGTCCGACGAAATTGCAGCCCGGGATGTCGCTAATGTTTCAAATTATATTAGCTAACTCGTTATATTGCAGCCGCGACGTGCTGTGTGACTGTCTACTGTAGCCTTTGGTGACTGTTGTTAGAGTATTGTAGTCTTTGACTGCTGTCTGGTAGAGTTTATCTATTGATTTACGGCCAATGTTAATAATATTTCTCTAAAGATGGATTTCAAACAATCTAGATAGCTGCGTATCCGCCGGCCTATCCTACACCTAATTGCCATATTTATCCTGTGCACAGATATGTTATTGGCAAGCGATAACATAAAAATGGATCAAAATATCAATCTTGGACAGCAAGTTTTGGATTAGGATTGGTTATTATTATTGTTATTATTATTATTATTATTAATTATTCGCCGTTAGACTATAGACCACAGAGTACAGTACAAGTCCGTATAAACGAGTGGAAATTTATGATATCGGTACTAGTTTTTTTCTATATCTGGCAAGGCAATAAGAATGTGTCACAACCTACATTAACATTATATCTATATATTAGTACATTAACATTATATCTATATATTAATACGTGATGTCAAAACTTTACAATAAATAAAACATTACCCAGACTACCATTCATTTGACACACACAAACAAATATATTGATGATAACGATAAAAGATCACAGATGGCGCACTAAAAAGTAAGGAAATAAAGTAGTTGTCTTGACAAAGGAAGATGGCGTTCTTATCAACAAGATATTGAAATTTATTATGGTCGAATTTCGGCCAATGGGCGACCACTAGTAAATATCTATTCTGTAAATTTTTTTCATCACATTTGTCAAGATCTTGTAAACATTACTTCGCCTTTATTACGTGTACCTAATGCATACCTACCTAATACATTTGTAAAAAATGGACACAACTATTTGAAGTGGGATTCGAGAAGTCATCTACATTGTGTCCAAAAGCTATTAAAAAAGAATTTGGTTAAAATAATTATAACACAGTGCCCTGTAACAGACATACAGTACTACTATTTAAATTATGCGCTTCGGCTTTACACTTTTTACTCTTTTTACACTTTATACTTTTATTTTTAAATTGGCTGACCTAATCTAAATTAAAGCAAAATGATTACGTAATAACAACTCTATATAGATATCTTTACTTTACATTCGAAGCTTAACGAATATAGCCGAAGCGCGTAATTTAAATAGTACTACTGTATTTGTTATTATAGGTGCGCTGCTGTCTCATGACCAGGGTTCTAGGCCTAATGTGCAAGTCTACTGCTTATCCTCCGGATTAAACCAAAGCAGTTTGAAACAGTGTTGAGCGTGTATGGATAGGTGTAGGGATAGATCCCTATACCTATCCATACACGCTAGACCCATAAGACGCATAAGGGTAGACCCTTTCTGGACAAGTTTCTGCACTGTACGCCACCAATGGTCTTGGTGGTAACCCATTTAACCTATGTCTGCTTAGCTATCAGACAGGGAGGGAGATGGTTTTCTACGCAAAGAATAGACCAATATGAAGAACAATGATGCTAAGATCTCCCGCTACACCAGATTATCTGCTAATGAGTTGTATAAGCGACGTGCGAAGTTGCAAAAAGTTATGGGAATTTTTCCTATTGTATAAATCGTGATTATACTGAAGTAACAAGTGATTTTGAATTGCATGGATCTGTGTTTTATTCCATTAAGATCAGATAATGGGTTGTCTCTGCCTTCGCACGCACGTCATTTTTTAGGTTTAAAAAGAGAAGCAGCACATACTGTAGTGGTTGGAATAAACTTAGACTATGGATACAAAAAAAGTATCTTTACGCCTCTATCCCTGAAAAAACAGGCAGAGGCATAACGCCCTGTTATGCCTCTGCCTGCCATATATATACCCATGACTAACCGAAGTCACTAACTTCCACAATGTGATAGGCAACTTATCGCCAACAGGGCACATATACAATCCCCAGCAACATTTATTTTTTTAGATACAAAAAAATAGCCTGCAGTTTTCTTGTAAAACCGGTTATCATGAAATATTACTTAGTAAATTGAAACAAATCCTTAAAAAGTAAAAACCAGATCAATATGGTTTTAATACTTTTTATGATATGCAATCAGGTAAATTGAAAACAGAGAAAGAGATATAAATTCCAAGTTAGTCGACTTAAAAAAATTGCATTTTTAAATTTTTTTAATAGCGGCCTGTTCCGGCTTCGCTCGGATGGTAATTTTTTTGATAATAAATTGAGATGTAAGCTATCCTATCTTTCAAGTTGCATCAAACTACACACGGTGTGCAAATTTGATTGAAATCGGTAAAGTAGTTTAGGAGTCCATCGCGGAAAAACAACGTGTCACGTAATTCATATAAGTATACTAGCTGCCTGTTCCGGCTTCGCTCGGACGGTAATTTTTTTTATCATAAAATTGAGATGTAAACTATCCTATATCTCAAGTTGGACCAGACTGCTCACGGTGTGCCAATTTAATTTAAAATCGGTTATGTAGTTTAGAATCCATCGCGGACAAATATCGTGACAGGAGATTTATATATATTAAGATTAAGATTGGTGGGCTGCTTATGAGAAACTTCTTATTTTTTAGTACTAATAAGTGACGAAGAAAAGTAGCGCAGTATTTATCTATATTTATTCTAGACTTCTCAATGGAGAGACGCAGTTTTGTTTGTGTGTACATTTCATAAAATGTAAAATAAAAAGGAGAAACGTGACGTTTCCAGATTTCAAAAACATAAAATGATGTCATTTCATTACGCGTTGTATGAAATAAAAGCTTTTCATTGCGGGTTCTTAAAATCCCATTCAAGTAACAAAGTAATGTTATAAAGGACAAAGTAAGCAAAATGTTACTTTTATAAAATGTTACAGACTGCGTTTCCTATAATTTTCTATGCCCACTTATTTTATTTACTTCTGTCTGACAACTTTGTGTTTTTGGTTTCAGCGACAGGTTTTTTTTCTGATATTGGATGGCAAATAAGCAGACGGATTTCTTGATAGCAAGAAATTCACGCCGCCTAGAGACACCAGAGGTGGTGATGGTGCGTTGCCAATCTGAGGCCCGGAATTTGGGCCTCGAGAAAAAGTATTTACCGGCTACCTTACCCTCCGAACTGGAACACGTCAACGGCAAGCATTGGACGCTATGGCGGCAGGAATAGGTAAGGCGGTGGTACCAATCCGGGTGAGTCGCTGCGAAAGTCTACCACCTCGTCAGATGTCACAGTGTTAGTTACGATAAGCCTATGCTCGCCTTTTACGAGCTGCCTGGCAGGAAGGCAGATGGTCTATTCTGCAAAGGAGCCCGGATCAACACTTGGAAATATCTATGATTGACGGAGATACGGTGAGATGTAGTGCAAGACCTTGCAGTTTTCTTGTCTCTGCCAATCGTTATCGAATGTTGTCACCCGGTATTTAATTTGAATAGTACAGGGTCGAGACCCGGCATTTTGGAAACGCTGCTCTAGCCATTTGAGCTTGAGAAGATAAAAAAGGAATTAAAAATTACGCCACAGGAATTGAATAGGTACTCAATAGCTCTATTGGTTAGATCATTCGCCAGCTACAGATAAAAATTAATCACAAGCACAGGGAAAGTAATAAAATTAAAATAAATTTTAGAAGTTGCCGTCATTAAAAGAAGGGAAATTGAGTGTAATTAAACCAATTTTCATGAAATTTTACTTAGTAAATTTAAGCGAGTTCTTAAAAAGTAAAAACCAGATTAATACGGTTTTTATACTTTTGTGATATGCAATAGGTGAAGCGGTGGTACCAATCCGGGTGAGTCGCTGCAAAATTCTACCATCTAGTCAGATGTTAGATCTTACGTATCATTACGAATCCAGCTATAAAATGATAGCAAAACAGCCAGACACACGGACAGTATCAACTTGTCCGGGTAGGCTGCTATTCCTGCTGCCATAATAACTCCGGTGCCCAGAGTCGCCGCCTGCCGCTCTAACTCTGTCATGTTCCGGCCCGAAGGGTAGGATAGCCGGTAGACTTGTAAATAGGCCCAACACCCCGGCCACAAGACAGCGACGCACCTGTAACATCTATGGTGTCTATGGACCACGGTCAACTCTTACCTATAAATCTTATCTATGACTCTATCATGTTCCGGCCCTACAGAATAGGTTAGCCGGTAGACAAGCAGCGACGCACCTGTAACATCTATGTTGTCTATAGGCCACGGTTAACTCTTACCATCATGAGAGCTGTGTGCTTGTTCGCTACCCTCTCACATAAAAATACCGGTCCGGAGGGTAGATTGACCGGCGGTAGACTTGCACTATCAGAGGACAGCAACGCACCTGTTAACGGTTCATAAGCCATGTTTGTCCATCCATCAGGTGACTTGTGTGCTTATTTGCTAACCTCTAACATAAAAAGCAACGCATCAGTAACATCAGTGTTGTCTCTAGCCGACGGTCTCGTACCATAAAGAGATCACCTTGTTAGGTAGAAATTACCTATTCCATTTGAAATTAAACTCATTCAGTAAGATCCATAATATTTAAGTTGTGGTAGAAATGAGTACTTAGTCCTTGATTAAACTGAGTCTAATGCACTCGGTGTAAGTATGTATGTGTGTGTGTGTGTGTGCAGCTTAAGTGCCGCAAATATTTCAGACCGCTTCAAAGTACGATGATATGTCTTAAGGCTCGTTCACAAAGTTGCATGTTTTTAAATTTAAACTTTAAAAATTGAGTTTTGGCGCCATGGAGAGAAAAGATTGTCAAAGTTTTTTCATAATTATTGAATTTCGTGTTTATATTGAGTGAAATTAGTCAATTTTGGTGGCACTTTCTACAGTTTTGTTCAGTGAAAGTGCACAAATGAAATAATCATGAAGAAATTAGTGTATCATGTATTTTCTCGTTGCCGCCAAATCTCACTATTTAAACTTGAGTAACGAAACCACTGCTTTCCTCAAAACCCTGACATGACTTTGTATATAGTATAATATATAAGACTTAATACGGAAGACATGGCAGCATTGCCTAAAAGTAGGCTTAGCCAGGCCCAGAAAGTGGCAAATTAAATAATAATGGCGAAGATCTTGCGAAGGGTAGAAGGAAAGTTTTTTCATAATTATTGAATTTCGTGTTTATATTGAGTGAAATTAGTCAATTTTGGTGGCACTTTCTACAGTTTTGTTCAGTGAAAGTAAACAAATGAAATAATAATGAAGAAATTAGCGTATCGTGTATATCCTTGTTGCCGCCAAATCTCACTATATGAGCTTGAGTAATGAGGACACCGCTTTACCTAAGACCCTGACATGACTTATTTACGACTTATGACTAATTATAATTGAATCCCGTGTTTGGTAAATTTGATGCAAATTTTAAGTTGACTAATGGCAAAATACAAAAGCGAATGCCAAAACCTAAAGAGAAAAAGAACTTTAAAAATATAAAAAACTAGAATAACTACAATAACTCAAAGTAAATTAATTATCGACCACCTCGTTGGTTGAGGGGCAGCGCACAAGCCTTACTCCACGAACCACGAGGCTTGGGTACGATTCCCGACGGGTGTAGTCATTAGCATTATGAATATTTAGACGTCTGCATTTGAGAGTCTGAGTGTTTATTAAATATATTCTGGTATCTATTTAAATATTTCTATGTATCAGTATTCGTTATCTAAAACCCATAATATAAGAATATTAATTGCTTACTTTGGTGTTCGATTCGATTTGATATTTAGTAAATTTAAATGAAAATGTTTTTTCTTTTCAAATCTTTCTCTTCATGCCCTTTTATTTGATGTCAACGTCGAGATGGAAAAAATAAGCCGCCATTTTGTTGTGGCAGCCATTTTAAACGACAACAATGCCGTGTTTAATCAATGCACAATTAATATTTAATTAATACGTTAGACGGTTAGAGCTAACGCCGTATTTCGAGTTTCAGCTCAATCAGTTGCGGTTAACTCGTTTATTCAGTTGAATCTCAATCCTTAGACACAATATCTTGCATAGTTGGGAAGCCTCTACGTATGTTAATCGATATCTTTGGCATTTCTAACCCATTTTCAACCGCGTTAAAAAAAATGAGGTTTTCAATTCGGCCGGTACTTTTTTTTATGTATGTACACATATTTCGCTGTGGTTTCTGAACCGATCTACATATTTTTTTTTTGTGTGATGCGGAATAGTTTCGAATTGGTCCCATAAAAATTTAATTCAGGTAGGCCAATTAGTTTTTATTTTATGTGAGTTTTTACCTATTTTCACATATCTCGCTGTTTATTTTTATTAAATTTAATCATATCATTAATAAACTTAAAAGTATTAAATAAAAATAACTTAATTAATTAAAACCGTCTTCAAAACTAAAAAGCAAAAACATAATAAAGATTTAATATTCATTGTATACTACCCATATGTGCTAGTTACTTACAGGTTTGAAGTCGGTGCCAATCCAATTTAATACTTACTGATAATATAATTATTAGTTCAAGGCTTGTCACTGACTTCAAACCCATTGGTAAATGGCACATATAAATAATAGTTAGTTAACAATTAATATTAAATCTTTATTATTTTTAGTTTTGAAGTCGGTTTTAATTAAAGTAGTTACTGTAACAACTATGGTGTCTATGGGTTAAAACTGTTTTTAAAATTTGAAGAGCGCTAAGATCCCACTGCTACCAAATTTGGATCTGATGATGTAATTCGAGAAAAATAGACGAAAATTCTTAATTTTTGTATATACAGATGATTTACTTATTGAAGTCGAAGACACTGTTTGCAATTTTACTACCTTTAAAGCACGTTTTAATTGGTGATCTTGACATGATAAAATCTTAAATGATTACTTATCTTGGCAACACACTTTTAAACCTAATCCAAAAGTATTTTTTTATTGAATCATTTATTGTACACAAAAAAAACTTACATAAGCTTCAAAGCTAAAAGAATTGTACAAAAGGTCAGAAATGTAAACATCTAAATGTTAATTATATAAATGTCTGTCTCCATCGGAAATTAAACCGAGCCTCGTGGTTAGTTGGTGTAGTTAGGCGTTTACGCTAGCCCCTCGACTGACGAGGCCGCCAATTGAATATTACTTGGCAACGACAAACAAATTTGCTCATATTATAACTAAAAATGGCTCCAGTGTGGACTTAGCTTAAGTGATCTGCTAAGCTTTTCAAGAACCCGCTCTACTGCATTAGTGTAATGGAATAGCAAGCCATGTCCTGGAAAAATTAGCCCGGACAGTATCAAATGGTGGCCCATTATTAACGGAGACGGCCTTATAATGGCAGACTTCAAGTGATCATTAACAGTTTAAATATATTCTGTGAAATATCCAGTCGTTAAGATAAACGATATGGTTGTCGTTTTTTGATTTTATAATTTAAACGCAGTTGAACTGCAAAAATACAAATTATGTAGTTTCATTACCATGGCATATTAAACCACAAAACCACAAATATGTATTACTAGCTGTTTCCCGCGGCTTCGCCCGCGTAGTCTAATTATTTGCTATTTAGCTCTCCAACGCTACCCGTTGAATTTTTTAGATAAAAAGTAGCCTACGTTCTTTTCCCGATTTTGAAACATTTTTCGTTGGTGCTCAGCTGCTATTGGTCTTAGCGTGACGATATATAGCCTATAGCCTTCCTCGATTAATGGGTTTTCTAACCTTGGAAGATTTTTTCTAATCGGACCAGCAGTTCCTGAGATTAACGCATTCAAACAAACAAACTCTTCAGCTTTATTATATTAGTATAGATTAAACATAACTCAAAGTACTAGTCTGATTGTGAAAAAAATTACATGGTGGTACAGTTGTACTATTTAAATTATGCGCTTCGGCTATGTTCGTCAAGCTTCGGAAATCCGAATGTATTTTAAAGATATCTAAATACAGTTGTTATTACATAATTAATCATTTCGCTTAAATTTAGATTAGGTCAGCAAATTTAAAAACAAAAGTATAAAGTATAAAAAGAGTAAAAAGTGTAAAGCCGAAGCGCATAATTTGAATAGTAGTACTGTACATTGTACTAGATGTAGAGTTTCGCGAAGACTCACCCAGATTTAGTGTAGGTAATGTTTTATTTATTGATTTAACGTACTTTATAAGCAATATTATTGAAAAATATTAGCGTTCTGCACTTCTCCTACACATAAACTATAAGTTTGCCAAATTTTATGCTCCTGAGTCCGCGCAATTTTAGTAAAAAGGTTACAAAGTTTTGGCATCAAGTATTAATATATAGATTTGAGCGAAGGGTGTTTACTACCACTCCGGAGAACAGCTTGCGAGTGAATAATACGTGATCAAAAGATGAGTATTAGCTCAGTAACTAGCACCGTGTCGCAAGCGATGAGCTCGTGGGAATACTTTCACTGCTGCAATGCTTGCCTAACTTTATACTATCATAAGTAATACCTCTGACATTATTCAATCCTAGTATTGTGGTTAGTTTTTACCCCCAATAGTGGCACTATGGGTACAGTGGAAGTTCTTTTAAGCTTAAAAGGAAAAAGAGGGGTGTGTGACGTTTCTGTGTGTGGTATCTTATCGCCGATTTCGACGCGGTTATTTTGTTCCAAGGCTAGTCTTGGGTTATTTTTTTTTATTTTAATGGTTGTTACTGAATAACAAGAAAAAAGAGTTTTTGTGCATAGTGCGAGCAAAATTAATTTACATGTAATTTTTTTCTAAATGCCAATTATACTAATTAAGAAAATTGTATTTAAAATTACACTTAAAATAGCTATAACTGTGAGAACTATATACATAATAATAAAAGGAAAAAAACATTTTATTTTTGAAAAATAATAATTATTTACGGAATAAATTGCTTCGTGTCTAAAATTCCGATAGTTAAGGGTCTCTTAATGGTTAGGATTACACGCCGCTTATACTTTATAAACACCAAAGATGTTACTGGTGGATTGCCAGACAAATTTCTATAAGTCTGGTCATCTGGTCATCAGTTAAGGATTCTCAAGTAATCCTGTTCTTCAAACCAGAAAAGGAAACATTTATTGAGTGGCATCAGATCAGGAATAAAAAAAAATAAACCAAAAAAATGAAATAAATAAAACAAACCAAAGAATGATGACGATATTGGAAAATGATGATGGACTACATTTATTATACCAAATAAGCAACGTATAGTACGTCCGCGCAACCACAAGTATCTCTTAATAAAAGATGAGTGTATCTTGTGGCACGAGTGTTGCCAGTTGCGAAACCCTCATTACCCAACGCATGTACGGGGTCAACGGCCTCGGGAGGCTGTGTCAATATTTTGACATCGACTGGATACACAACACTAATTCACGAAGTGTATCCAC
>NJDD01000543.1:1199766-1211530 GCA_002245505.1 Calephelis nemesis
ACAGGTTGGCTATTAATTACAAAGTAATAAATTGTAAGTGACAAGTAAAACAGTACAAGTGTTTTTTTCTTTAATAAATAATTATATAACATTATACATTATAAATATACATATTTGGAATTTCACCAAGCGCCGACGATGGAAAATATCAAATATATTAGGTATATTAAGTGAGGCTTCATTGTACTAATCAATACTTAATTAATATTTGTACTTTTGATACGAATATGCAAATTTATCTCCGATTAAATCTCTTTGATATTTGGAGATGACTTGACTGTTTTAATAAAAAATGTTGTAATATTAGTGCTACTTTTATATTGTACTTTTCCACATTACTTTTTAACACGTTATGGTACAATTAAGCCAACCGGTGCTACAAACTATTAAAACGGTTTCAGGTTTAAGTGTAATTTTAAAGTGTTTAATCAATTGTACTTAATTTGTTTAATAAAGTACAGAAAAGGACGTATACTTACCATGAAATTCTATCTAATGCCGATGATAATGAAATTTCTTAATATCTTAAGATAACAGTTAAATCCTTAATAGATGAAATGGCAGAAGGTTATCATAAAGAGACGACTTATGGGTTCAATTCCTTTGTCATTGAGAAGATAACGTAGTAAACAACATACGATACGAACCCGTCGATTAGAATCAAAATCAGCAATCTGTTTATGGATTCCATATACAGATTGCTGGTTTTGATTCTAATCGACTCTTTGTCACCTGATGCAAAGAGAGGTTGCAGCTACAGAAAGAAGAAGTCCAGGTCTGCTACCTAGAACAAATCATCACACTCTCTATTAGGCAGCTTGTAAGAGGTGAGCAAAAGTTAAATAGGTCATGGGTCAGAAATTTAGCCTGTCGAAATTTTTCTTTCTTGAAAAATTGATTTTTTTAATAGACAAAAATGGTAACCATTAAAATATGTTGTAGTAGTACTTATACAATTAATATTACTGACATAGAAAACATAAACTGTATTATATTCTAAAAAGACGAAATTGATAATAAAGAATTTTATAGTAACTTGAAATAAATAAAATCAAAAGTCAATTACCCGTAATGTAGGGTACAAAAGAAACGACTTTTGAAAGTTCGCAGACTTCCAAAGTCCATATCTAACAACCGCCCGTAAATCAAAAGTCCCTAATTTTGTACCAGACATGGACATTGCCAAGTTTGTCTTATCACGAAACATTTTTAAACTTCAAACGAAGCCGAAACTCGCCTAAATTGGCAACACTGTCTATTTTTGAGGTCACGGTGTCAGTGTTTCACATTGATTTGTTATCATTAGCCTCTCTTATCCAAAAGTGGTTAAACATCCTAGTCTCAGGAAAACACACATATCTTCTCGTCCATTTTTCGAGGAAGAAGGCAGAGGCGCAACAAGTGCACCCAAGACTAGCCGAAGACACTAAGTCTCACAGTGTGATAGGTGGCAATCCTATCGCCAATCGGGCACCTAACCAATCCCTAGCAACGTTTTTTCGTTAAAAATACTTACGTTAACTAGTTTTCGCCCATATCCTCAAAGATGTAGGCAGAGGCACAACAAGGGTAACCCACGGCAAACCACTATTACCCGAAAACACTAATACAAGTGGTAATACAGACAGGTGGCATGCCTATCGTCGAACCTAGAGAAAATTGGAAAAACTCTATTTTCTTCTTGTTGCCCGACCCAGGATTCGAAACCGGAAACCGAAACCTCATGAAGTCAAGTCCAACACCTGAACCGCTAGACCATTAGGCAATTAACTTTTATTGGCGAATGTTTGTAAAAATGTTTAAAAAGTCAACCATTAATAGAAAAACCTTGGCACGAGAAATATGTTTATTATATACGTAACATAATAAAAACTCAACAACCGGATGTCACGCTACGGGCTCATGATCAGAGGAATATTTTAATTGTTTATTATCTCTATTTTTTGTCCTCGAAGGCAGTATATCACGCCAGTAGTAACTCTTCAGTGTTTCCAGTGGTTCAGTCTTCAAGCCACTTGATATCTGTTTTATACAAAAATAGACACGTGTTGACCCGGGCTCCTTTGCAGAATAGACCATCTGACTTGCAGGCAGCTCGTAAAAGGCGAGCACAGGTTTACCGTCACTAACACCGTGACATCCTATTAGGTGGTAGAGTTCCGCAGCGACTCACCCGGATTGGCACCACCGCCCTAACTATTCCTGCCGCCATAACGTCCAATGCTTGCCGCTTACGTGTTCTGGTTTGGACTGCCGGGTTGGGCAATGAAAAGAAAATTTGGTTTTTCCAATTTTCTATTAAAAATAATGTTGCTCAGGATTGGATATGTGCTCGGTTGGCGATAGGCTTGCCACCTATCACATTGTGGGACTAATTGTCTTCGGCTAGTCGTGGGTGCCCTGGGTGTGTCACGGCCTAGCTTTTCGGGGATATTGGCTTGAAGTTAGTACATAAGGACCCCCTCAATCACGTCAGCTTTGTAAGCAACAAATCCTGCATCGAACTCGACCTATCCGTTCAAAAGTTATAATGCCACAAACTAACAAACACATACATAGACACGTGCAAAACTTATAACACCGGGGTTGTGAATAATAATAAGCACTTTAAGCAGGTAGAAGATTTCTTGATTGTAAGAAAACGTTAGATTTAAGACGTTACTAATCCGGGAGTGCTCTTGTAAGACCCTAACTTGTACCTATTCTAACCTACTGTACTAGTGGAATAGTCCAGTACTCCAATCCCGTGCCATAATTAATTAATATATTTATTTAATTCTTTATCGTATACAATTTATGACATAAAACATGGACGGTGATAAACAAAAATGCACAAAAAAGTGGGCTTATCTCTAGGTTCTACAGATTTCTTCCAGCCTTCCCTAAAAATTAAAATTTAATGATTTAAATGTTAATAAAGAGGAGTTCACATAGGGATTAGATTAAATAGAATACGATATCCAATTAGATTGTTAAGTAAATAACTTAAGCACAGAGCCCTTACCATAGGGCTTGTCAAGACTACTGTACTCGCTAATGTCTCTGTCAATTGTTTGCATGAAAACTTAGAACAGCGCCTCTATTGGTAAGTAAGAGAAACACATTTTTAAACGAAAAGTGTCATAGATTTCGACGTGTAACTTAAACGTAATCTATACCAACTCATGGTAAAGGCTCTGTAAAACTGTAAAAAATCGACTCCACAACTCCGTCGTGATCTTATTCTTTTTTCGACGATAGTTCAGAGATGGTCCCAGAAGTATTTTTTATATATCGCACTACTAGTTTTGAATTATAATTATAATTAAAAAAGTATTTTCTATTTCCCTTGGTCCTAACATCACCCGCGAACGGATACACCAATTTTACCAATTTTTTGTTCTGTTAGGTATTGTCAAAAGAAGATTCATATCAAAAATAAATTCAGACAGGACAACCTCTGTCCGGCTCAGCTAGAAACGCATATTTTTTTATCTATGTTAGTGTTTTTAATGTATTATTAATAATGACTAGTATTATACATACTAGTCAAACTCAAAAATTAATATGGTAGTAACAGCCTCGGAATCATTTACCTTTTTTAAAAAATAAACCACTTAAGTCAATAATTTATTTGCCGAGTAATCTATCAAACGTCTACAAAAAACATGCATCATACAATGATAACCTTTTCTTTTGTAGTAGGTTAAAAATGCAAAGCATTCCGCGTTTAACAAGTTTTGAGTGAAAAACTAACACAAATATTTTCCAAATGGGCGCGTTATGGTCAAGCATGAAGTTGTCAGGTAGCCGTTTCAAGGTCGCCTCGGTATTGATGCGCGCCTGGTACTGGCCGGCACCATTTAATATTAACCTTTCGTATGAATTAAATTCAAAAACTAGAATATCACATATTATTCGCGTTATATAAGCAAATAAACACTATGGTTCGATGGTTTACGTTCCTGACCATCGAAGCCGAACGATGAAGCTCAGGTTTGCCATAATTAGTTGCTAGGTTTGGAATAAATGATTCGAAAGAAAAAATGCGACTTATGGTTTATCGTAATTAGGTAATTACTACTTTTGGAATAGGGGATCCGATAAAAGAAATCCCCGTATTGGCCCGGGCTCCTTTTGCAGAATAGACCCTCTGCCTTCCTGCCAGGCAGCTCATAAAAGGCGAGCATAGGCTTAACGTCAGTAACACTGTGACATCTGAATAGGTGGTAGAGTTTCGCAGCGACTCGCCCGGTTTGGTACCACCGCCTTACATATTCCTGCCGCCATAACGTCTAACGCTTGCTCTTGACGTGTTACAGTTCGGAGGGTAAGGTAGCCGGTAAGATGACTTTTGCTCGAGGCCTTACATCCCGGCCTCAGGTTGTCAACGCATCATTACCACCTTTGGTGTCTCTAGGTGCCGTTAATTTCTTACCATTAGGAAACAGGCTAGAATTTTATTAGCACAATTGCTTCCCTTTGAACTTCTTTTTTCACGTGAGTAAATCCTCATGCATACCCGCCACTTTCCGGGTAAGTGGCAGATTATGTCGGACTCTTACCGACTAAAATTCCACGGTGTCCACCCCTTCGCCAGGTACCGGGGCTGTGGGGATGCTTTAGCACAGTTCCACAGTCCGGCGGCACTAGATCTCTCTCTCAAAATAAAAATAAATAAATGTGAAATCTTTATTCTACATTAATCTTTAGCGTTTGTATTTTGAATAAATAATGATTTTTTTAAACTTTACATACTTTCACATTTTTCCCGCTTTGTTTCTTTTCGACATAATAGAAAAAGAAGGATCTTCAAGCCTATATCTCCTCAGAAGTAGGCAGAGGTAGAATCAGGGCACCGGGGAATCGATCCCGGGACCACACGCAATCAAGTCCAACACCTGGGCCGCAAGACCAGTGGCGATTGGTGGAGTAATCGCGTAACAAGACAGTAAGTCTTACAATGTGATTAGTGGCAACCCTATCGCCAACTGGGCACTACAAAGTAGACTGGAAATCCAAATTTTTTTTGGTGCCCGACCGGTAGTCGAACCCGTGACCTCATACAGTCAAGTCCAACACCTGGACCGCTAGCCAACAGAGGCGATTAATATTGTAACTTATTAATCAAGTGTATGTATGTCATTGAAATTTATTTATGAGTGTTGATTGAAATTTATTTAAACTACTGTTTTTTATCTAAACAATTTGAATTGAATTGAAGCAAAAGTTACAATTTGTAAATTCCCCGCAGATAACGTGGCAGACAAACAATTATTTTCAGGAGAGTTTAAATTATGTTGTAGAAGAGTTGAAAAAGAGTCATAAATATTTAAATAAGCATTTTATAAACACCATATTTAAATGTCGCAATAGGGTTGTCAACAAAAAGAAATATGGGTTTTCCAATATTCTAATAAAAACGTCGCTCGGGATTGGATATGTACCCGGTTGGCGATAAGCTTGCCACCTATCACATTTTGGGACTTAGTGTCTTCGGCTAGTCGTAGGTGCCCTGGTTGTGCCTCTGCCTACTTCTTCGGGGATGAATTTCGGCGTGAAGATACTTATTTATATAGACACGGTGCTTATGACTTTTTTGTACTATTTGTTTTTTCCGTGGTTGTTAAATTTATAAGTAGAAGATAGATTTTTTAATACAAGATTTTTAAAGGCCCAATACCAGATCTTTTGGAATACCGAGAGATGTGACAACCCTAATTTCTCGTGATCTTAAGGCGCAATTTATATGAATAAAAATAGGAAATTACGAACACAATCTCGTCACGAGCTCAGGATTGTCTCCCACAACAATTTACATACATTTGCACGACATCACCTCGGGTTCTTTTTAACCGACTGTAATGAAAATAACAGTTTACTTTTTTCTAAAAACTTTCGTCATCTTTCATCAAAAGGCGAGCACAGGCTTACAGTCACTAATTTATTTACTATGCTTATACAATGTGTCATCTGGCTGGGTGCTACTCAGCGTAGTAACATCTACTATGTGGTAGGTGGTAGAGTCTTGCGGCGACTCACCCGAATTGGTACCACCGCCTTACCTATTCCTTCCGCCATATTGTCAGCGCATGCTGTTGACATGTTCCGGTGTTGAGGATAAGATAGCCGGTAAACTTACTTCTGCTCAAGGCCTAACATCCCGGTCTCAGTTTGGCAATGCACCATTACCACCTTTGGTGTCTCTAGGCGGCGTGACCAAAAGTAAGTTTACCGGCTAACTTACCCTCCAAACCGAAACACGTCATGACGTTATGGTGGCAGGAATAAGTAAGGCGGTGGTACCAATCTGGGTGAGTCGCTGCGAGACTCTACCACCTACTACCTAGTAGATGTTACTACGCTGAGTAGCACCACTATTATATGTTTAGTTCATATCTATTTAATATAACATTTAATCTCGCTGTAAATAATTTAAACGTTCTCTTTGGAAATGTTTAAAGTACCGTCAGAAAAAGTATATACATATAGAATACTAGCCGATCTCCACGGCGTTGCCCGCTTGGTTAATTCCCACAGGAACATTTTTCGCTATAAAAACTATCCTACGTGTAAAAGTTACCATCTATGTATGAGCCAAATTACGTGAAAATCGGGTCAGCAGTTTTCGCGTAATGAAACAAACGTACAAGCTTTCGCATTTATGATATTAATAGGATTCGTGGAATATCCAATTCATTGACATTCAAAACAGCCTGAAACTTCTCCCAAGAACACAGTCTTAAAGAAAATGTTAAGCAAGTTGTGAAATTACTGAATAATTAAAGAAATTTACATAAATAAGTTCTTAACAATAACTACTGAATTTTTAAGTGTTTTATTTTTACACGATCCAATATCTAGTGCAAAATCTTGTTCTTAATCTGTAACTTAGTAGGTCTAGGAAATATTCCATAGGACAAGGTATAGATGTAGCTATGGTAAACCTGGTGTGTTATAAGGAGACTTCCTACTAAAGTACTAGGACTACTTTATACTAGTAATATTGGATTACTAGGTGGTAGAGTTTCGCAGTGACTCGCCCGGATTGGTACCACCGCCTTACTTATTCCTGCCACCATAACGTCCAATGCTTGCCGTTAACGTATTTCGGTTAGGAGGATAAGGTAGCCGGTAAACTTGCTTTAGCAAGAGGCCTAACATCCCAGCCTCACGTTGGCAACGCACCATTACCACATTTGGTGTCTCTAGGCGGCGTGAATTTTTTATATCCATAAATTAGTAGGTCTTATATTGTTCTTATATCCGTAAATTAGTAGGTCTAGGAAACATTCAAAAGGACAAGGTATAGATTTAGCCTTAGTAAATCTAGTGCGTTGTAAGGAGACATCCTACTAAAAAACGTATCTACCAATAAAATTTTTTTTGGTAATTGGAAAGGCAAACAAGTAGACGGATTTCCCGATGGTAAGAAATTCCCTCCGCCTAGTGACACAAAAGGTGGTAATGGTGCGTTGCTAACCTGAGGTCCTAAGACTGACAAATAATTTGGATTTATTTTGAAATAGTGTTACGGATTATTTTGCTGACGGTACTTTCAATATTTGAACTGCCTTCGCCTTGCGGGTTACTAAAACTCTTACGCGAAACGGTCTGAATATCTAAGTGATTTAAAATACGTTTTAAATGTTTTCATCCATTAAATAGAGTGTGTCTCTGACATCGGGTGTATACATCTTCCCGTGTAGGTCCGGGCTCTTTTGCAGAATAGACCATCTGCCTTCCTGCCAAGCAGCTCGTAAAAGGCGAGCATAGGCTTACCATGACCTAGTAGGATACTCGGTCGTAGAGTTTCGCAGCGATTCTCCCGGATTGGTAGCACCGTCTTACCTATTCCTGTCGCCATAACGTCATTGCCTGCCGTTGACGTGTTCCAGTTCGGAGGGTAAGGTAGGCGGTAAACTTACATTTGCACGAGACCTAACATCCCGGCTTCAGGTTGGCAACGCACCATTACCACCTTTAATATCTCTAGGCGGCGTGAATTTCTTACCATCAGGAAATCCGTCTGCTTGTTTGCCTTCCATCAACATAAAAAAATATATGTTATATGTATAACAGAAACTACAAGGATTTGGCAATTGCCACCTCCATGTCTTAGATTCCGTCAATCTTAGGTATTGAGTTTTGAGGCTGGGATTAGTCCTCTTGGCAAGTTTGCCAACTTTCCTACTCTGATATAACAATGATGTCAATACTATATTATAAGGACTTGATAGAGCACTAACGTCAAGACAGCTAGAAAAGGTGATGATATCCAGTTCACCTAATGTGATGCGGGCTATTCTGACTAACTTTTCCCCGTGATTCCTCTTCTTTCTTTTTTTCCTCTCGGTTTGCTGAGTAGTACTATCTACCTCTCTGCCAGGCAGCTGCCTCGTAAGAGTCAAGGTCAGTACCAACAAGACTACTGATGGTAGATAACTGTCCAGTAACTGCCTTACCTATTCCTGTCGTCATAATGACTCGGTCATGTTCCGGTCCGGATACACTCTCCGGACCGGACATACAGACCGCAGGACATCAACGCACCTGTAACATCTATTGTCGTATGCTCATTCGCTGACCTATCAAAATAAAAATTGCACTGGTGGTGTATCCGCCAATAAAAATTACCAACGGGCGATAGAGGCCTCACATACCTACGCTTAACTAACGGAACTTTGTGGTGGATCTTTTTCTAAGTGTGTGTCAATACAAATTACTGTTACGTACAAATTGAATGGCTATAAAAAAGTGTGAAACGTATGTTTGGTGTAGGTAGACGTCTAACGGAAATTGGGGAAACGGAAATCAATAAATTATTCATAAATTATTATACTAGTTACCTATGTGAGAACTTGATTTTGCGAATGAAAATTAGTGGTAGTTCTGTGAAGCACCAATTAATTTTAAGTGTCTATCTTTTTCCAATGAAATAAAAAGAAAAGAGATGTAACATTTTAGGCATGTCAAATTAGTACGCACATGTGAGCTCGTGAGGTTTTGAGTCTTCATTTTCCGAAGAATAGATTAAGCCTGCCACATAGATTCGGCATTTGTTACAGAATTCCATTTCAAAAAAAATTGCAAACGCAGTGAATCTATTATATTAATACGTGAAGCAAAAATTTTGGCCCTCTTTTTACGAAAATTGCGCTGACGGAGGACTATGTAATATAGGAGAAGTAAAGAACACTAATATTTTTAATGATAATGTTTATAAAACGCATTAATTCAAAAAATAAAACATTACCCACACTACCATGCATTTGACACACACAAACAAATATATTGATGATAATGATAAAAGATCACAGATGGCGCAATATAAAGTTTGGAAACAAAGTAGTTGATTTTAGGAATGAAGACGGCGTTCTTATCAACAAGATATTAAAATGTATTATGGTCGAATTTCGACCAATGGGCGACCACTACTAGGTAGTAAACATGTCATCCATTTCGTAACCCTTTACAAGACAAACTGTATTGCAGCGTTTGGTCAGCAGATAGTTTCGAAACAATACATTTAATCAACTCCTAGGGCATTTGCATACAGACATTCCGATGGGATATTGACCATTAGAGGTTTCTAACAAATTCTTGAGGTTGTAACATAAAGCTGTTAAATTTTGCTACTATTAGATACTACGTGTTGTTATCACCTCGTTGATCGAGGGGTTAGCGTACAAGCATAACCACGTCTATCGCTAGCCCCGAGTTCGATTACAATTGGCAGGCATTTTTTAATGAGCATACCTGTATTTTTTATTACCGTACTCAGATACGTCAAATATCTTTGTACAGTCATTAAATTGACATTTTGTCAAAATTGTGACTTAAAGCAAATTAGATGTTAATTAGACGTCTCTGAGTTGACGGCATTAGTTAGGCATTAGGAGAGACTGCATTAGTTTAGGTGTTTGGAATTTTATTCTGGTATCTATTTAAGTGTCTACATGTATCAGTATCGCTGTATAACACCCATAACATAATACAACTTCGGAGTTTCCCCGTGTTGGTCCGAGTCCGCTGAGTAGCTGCAATCTGCCTCTCTCCCAGGAAGCTCAGAAAAGACCACTAGCTGTCCTAGAAAAGTGGACCAAAGTGCTGCGCTGCAACTTGTACCTATGGGTAGGGATCCACCGTCTTACCTGTTCCTGCTGCCAGAATTACTGTATTACTGTCTTATTCCGGTGCGGAGCATAGGGTAGCCGGTAGACTTGCTCAATAGGCCAAACATCCCGGTCACAGGACAGCTATGCATCTATAAAATCAATGTTGTCTATAGGCCGTGGTTGTCTTATCTAAAGGAGACTTGTTATGCTTGTTGGCTAACTTCTTACGTATAAATTCAATTTAGTTTATATATTTTGTATATTACAGTACAGTATTATTTTTTTGTTATAAATTGTATCAAATCTTAAAACAGCAAAAATCTTATCAAAATTGTATTAGATATGCAATGCACAAAAAGGCAATCTTTTTAACAGTTATGAATTTTAAAGTCTATATATTAATACGAGGCCTATGTTCAGCAGTGGACGTCCTATGGCTGAAATGATGATGATGATGATGATTAATACGTAAAAAAAGTATCTTCACGCCCATAATCCGAAGAGGTAGGCAGAGGCACAACCAGGGCACCCACGACTAGCCGAATATACTAAGTCCCACAATGTGATAGGTGGCAAGCCTATCGCCAACCGGGCACATATCCTATCCCGAGCAACATTTTTTTATAAGAAAATTGGAAAAACACAATTTTCTTTTTGTTGCCCGACCTGGGATTCGAACCCGGGACCTCATGCAGTCAAGTCCAACAACTGAACCGCTAGATTACAGAGGCGATTAATACGCGATGTCAACATTTTGGACCCTTTTATACGCTAACACAGTAACAGTAGTTGGTCTTGAGAAATGAAGATGGTGTTCTTATCAACAAGATATTAAAATTTATTATGGTCGAATTTCGATTTTCGACCAATGGGCGACCACTAGTATAAGGAAACATTCATACAGCGGCGTTAACATATGATTACTTAAAACAAGAAGACTTTAAACTAGATTAGAACTAGTTGAGCTGGACCTGTTAAGAGTAAAACACTATCCCAAAGGCGGACTTTTAGGCGTGCAATGTAAAGTAGCACCGGAGATCTCGAATCGGCCCTTGACCAGCTGGCACGCAAATTGAACCCAAATCAAATCTATTACCATATTGAAGCAGGATACGTAGAGATGACCAACAAGGAACTTCCCTACGTCTATTGGGCGGACGTTTCATCAAATTGAAATCAATTTAAACTTGTCAGGCCCTAGACATTTTGACGATAGTATTTTTTAGGGTCCGCTGGAGTACATTAATTAAATTCTTATAGCTGGTGAGGATATCTTATTTTATGATATAGGAAGGCAAAGAAGCAGACGGATTTTCTGATGGTAAGAAATTAACGCCGCCTAGAGACACCAAAGGTGGTAATGGTGCGTTGTCAATCTGAGACCGGAATGTTAGGCTTCGAGCAAAAGTAGGTTTACCGGCTACCTTACCCTCCAAACCAGAACACTCATTACGTTATGGTGGCAGGAATAGGTAAGGCGGTGGTACCAATCCGGGTGAGTCGCTACGAAACTCTACCACCTAGTCAGATGTCACGGTGTTAGTGATGGTAAGCCTAGGCTCGCTTTTTACGAGCTGTCTGGCAGGAAGGCAGATGATCTATTCTGCAAAGGAGCCCGGACCAACACGGAATCCACACAAATCCACAGAAGATCATCATTTCGATAT
>NJDD01000543.1:1217126-1232193 GCA_002245505.1 Calephelis nemesis
TGCACGAGTGAGAACGAAGGGCGGTTGCAGGGTGATTAATCCAATAGCTTGTCTTCTATTGAAATGTGCATTTGTCACCATGTTCTATTTCTAGTTTTCTTTCTTCTTTTAATATAATTCATCAAGATTAACGCAACACGTAATTTCTCGGTTTGACATTCCAAGAAATAATGAAGGCAAGGTACAAAGACGTGTTACTGGTAAAATGCACTAGGTGTGAACATTTCGCTGAGCATTCACAGAAACAAGGGAATGCTTTGGAAACTGAGCGTTTATGTTGTTCCATTCGTAAGACATTACACAGAAATCCTCGAGAATGCTCTCGTCTGTACTCACCTTTACACGTCTATAAATTAGGTATTGTTCCCCTGGCAGCAAAAACTATCAATACTGTTTTTATACACGTGTTATACAAGTATTGTATCAGCTTATAGGTACATTTGGCCACGGACGTCGCGGTCATTTAAACATGTTATTAAGTTTTTGTAATGATTTTTTCGAGTTTTTACATGGAAATTATTGCAAGACCATACCTACTTATGTTTTAATTAGATACAATATTAAGTCTTGAAAATTGAAGACGTCTGAAGGTTATATAAAAAATACACTTTGTTTTATAAGTATCTGAAATTAAACAAAATCATAAACCTTATTTCACGGTTAGTACGAATTTTCTGAAAATTACAACATATACCTAAGTAACAAAACATGGCTTATAAACGCATTATTAAAAAAAAGTATCTTTACGCCCATATCGCCGAAGGGGTACGCAGAGGCACAACCAGGGCACCCACGATTAGCCGAAGACACTAAGCCCCACAACGTAATAGGTAGCAAGCCTATCGCCAACCGGGCACATATCCAGGCCCGGCATTATTTTTATTAGAAAATAAAAAATATACATTTTCAAATTTTTTTGTTGCCCGACCCGGAATCGAACCCGGGACCTCAATAAGTCAAGTCCGCCGCCGGACCGCTAGATCACAGAGGCGAGATTAAGGCACACGGATTTCCTGGTAATGAGACAAATGTGAACTTTAGACACCATAGATTACATAGGTGCGCCGCTTTGTGTGTTGACCTATTGTGTAAGTTTCGGCTGCCTTACCCTCCGGACCGGAACAAAACCCTATCATTATGGTGGCTAGAATAGGTGAGGTGGTGGATCCCTTTCGATTGAGTTTGTAATAATGATTTGTTTATTGATATTTCTTTGGATGTTTATGAGTCCTTTGATTATCTATAAGGCCTTTTGTGATGTTGGAAGGCAAACAAGCATATGGATTTCCTGATGGTAAGAAATTCACGTCGCCTAGAGACACCAAAAGTGCTTATGGTGCGATGCCAACCAAAGGCCGGGACGTTAAACCTCTAGCAAAAATACCGACTACCTTACCCTCCAAACGGGAACACTAATTCAACGGCAAGAACTTACGATATGGCGCCAGGAATAGATAAGTTGGAGGTAACAATCCGAGTCGCTGCGAAACTCTACCACCTAGTAGGATGGCACTTTTACGAGGTGCCTGGAAGAAAGGCCCGATGGTCTATTCCACAAAGGAGCCTGGACCAACAAACAAAAGTTATTGTAGAATAAAAAAAAATGTGTGTGTACTTATGTACACGCGTTAGAAGTTATACTTCTTCAGCGTAATAAGATGAAAATCTTTTTAAACATTTTATCTTCTGCCTTATTTTACATTTGTGGACAAAATGACACTAACCTTAGAAAAAAGGTATTTAATACATTAAAAGTTTTATTATAATGCATTATTTAGATAAATAAAGTTTATTTAATATTTAATAAATATATCACAAAAAACTAAAATGTTATATATAGCTAACTTCATCATGTCGGTTTTTCGTGACGGTGTTCGCGCGCATCGTAAAAATTTACCCTCATCATTTTTTCCTAACGCGTCAAAAGAAGCATAACTTCAAAAAACTTACTTAAATTTTTTACAACTTTGACATTTGTATTTTTTAATGTCACTTACGTTTAGATTCACGAGGCGAGTCTACCACCACCTGCATCATAAATCTGCCAAGCGGGTGAAGAAGAACCTTAATTACCTCATATCTCATGAGGTAATAAAGGATCTTGCATATACACTGCTGCGTACATACAAATTCATTGACTTTGCTTGGCGCTAGGTAGAAACTTAATTTACAGATGTTTTTAAAGGGATACAGTAGTAAAAATTGTAATAAACATCAGAAACAACTAGCTGTTGCGGCGAACTTCGTTACACCCATTCAATTTGTATGGCAAATATGTTTTTTTCGTGATTCCTCGCAGTTGATTCCTATCAAAAATATTTTATTTTCGTCTCCTGGTTTTAAGCGACCTCCCAGTTTATTTTCAACCAAATATGTTTGCTCGTTCTTGATAATTCAAGTACTAGTGTTCGCCCATTGGCCGATATTCGACCATAATAAATTTTGAAGAGAACGCGATCTTCATTTCTGTGATCTTTTAACGTTATCGTCAATGTATTTGTTTGTGTGTATCAAATGCATGGTAGTGTGGGTAATGTTGTACGTATTGACTTAATGTGCTTTATAAGCATTATTATTGAAAAATATTACCGTCCTGCACTTCTCCTACACATAAACTACGTATGTGCCAAATTTTATACTCCTGCGTCCGCGAAAAAGGGGTCCAAAGTTTTGGCGTCACATATTAATATATAGATAACTACACGATATATAGCTGTATGTGTATGCGTGAAGATATTGATACCGCTTCATAAACTTAGTTCAAATAAAGGCATATTTTATGGTTTTAAAAGTTATTAAACTCTCACAAAATCCCCTAGAGGAGTCTGGGTTGAATGTAGCCTATGTCTCTCCTAGTTCGAAAACCTGCTTGTTTAATTATCTCTATGTTTAGGTTTTGTAGCATAATATCAAGTCGTACAAATATCCTTGCTTTTCTCATTTTAAACTTTAATATTTTCGCCTCTGTGGTCTAGCGGTTCGGCATCAGACTTGACTTCTTGTAGTCTTGGGTTTTTAATTTTCTAATAATATTTAACGTTGCACGGGATTGGATATGTGCCCAGGTTGGCGATAGGCTTGCCACCTATCGTATTGTAGGGCTTAGTATCTTCAACTAGTCGTGGGTACGCCCTGATATCTCGCCTTTCTTAGAGTCTGGCAGGAAAGCAGATAGACAAATAAAACAGGAGACCCGCACCAACGTGGAGAGAAATCTAGCATATTGTATGTCAATATATGTCCACCTAACTATCTCCATACACAAAAACCATACAATGACAACAACAAGAGGCATACTAGGTGGTAGAGTTTCGCAGCGACTCATCCGGATTGGTACCACCGCCTTACCTATTCTTGCCGCCATAACGTCATGACGTGTTCTGGTTAGGAGGGTAAGGTAGCCGGTAAACTTACTTTGCTTGAGGCCTAACATACCGGCTTCAGGTTGGCAACGCACTATTACCACCTTTGGTTTCTTAAGGCGGCGTGAATTTCTTACCATTATGAAAACCGCCTGCTTGTTTGCCTTACAATATCATAAAAAAACAAACATACAAACACACATTCGTACTTGTAACATTAGTATCTATTTACTGTTATATTAAAGCGGTTGGGCAGCACTGAGTCCGGGTATGTTTGCAAAATAAACACTTTGTGGGCAGTTAGTTAATTAAAACGACAACGGACTTACTTCCCGGTCTCTATTTACTGCTCGCATGCTTTCAGACAACTGTCCTGCTTTGGTTAAAGGCTTTATTTAATAAGTTATTAATTCATAGATATGCAGTTTTAGATCATAACGAATACAAAAATTTAGGCACAATACAATACAAATATTATTTACTAGTATCCAGTACTATCTTCCTACTGGTGGAAAATCTTTATTTTAAAAAATATGTAAACCTTCCTCCTTAATCACTCTTTCTATAAAAAAAAAAGCATCAAAATCTAAGCAAACAGGAATAGATAGCAGAAAGCAACTTTGTTTTATGCTATGTGGTGATATATCTTAAGAACTTTGTACAATTACCCTGTTTCATTTAAAATGTGTTTGTATATGTTATGTATTGTTATATTGTGTATGTACATGTGTATGTTTACTATCATCAAGGCATATACATCAGATCATAAAGATAATGTCAAAGTGAGGGTTGCCAAATTTATAAAATTTATTTTTTTTGAAAAGATACAAAATTGAGTCTACTTTAAATATATAGTATTTCATATCAACAATAAAAATAAACTAATTTACTTAAAATGGAATCTCTTATTTTTTTAGTTTTAGTATTGCAAAAGATAAACACTGATCTATTGCACTTAAATCTAGCATTTTATCGTAGTATGAATTTTCGTATTTTTATTATTTTTAGCACTTGCCCTGTGCGTGGGATAAATTTATATAAATTTTTAAAGAAAGAAAAAATTTCGCCCCAGACAGGACTTGAATCCTCAGTAGCTCAATTGGTTAGAGCATTCGTCGGCTTGAGACGAAAGGTTACAGGTTCAAATCCTGTCTGGGGCGAAATTTTTTCTTTCTTTAAAAATTTATATAAATTTATGTAGTATGAATTTCTTCTACATTTAACAGTATGGTGTCCCGTAATATAGTGCAAGATTATAAATTACTAGCCGAACCGGCGAACTTAGTTGACATTAACAACTAATTTGTACAGAAAATAAGTATTGTGTTTCCTTGTATTCCCGCATTTTTTCTGGGTTCTATACGAATTTTATTATAAAAAAAAACGTTACCGAGAATACGCCCGGTTGGCAATAAAGCTAACTATCACATTGTGAGTAATCGTAGGTGACCTGGTTGTATCTCTGCCTTCTCATTTTCCGATATGGGCGTGAATATACTTAAACCTAAGAGCACTTTAAATAGTATTTTCATTTCAGTTACAATAATTAAAAGATTAATTTTATTTATCTGTGTAAATTAATAAAAAAGTAGGTAAGGTTAGCAATATTTAAATAATAGTTAATTTTAACCATAAACATACTTTAAACTCGACGATAACATTAACAATGTTACCTTAGTCGTTAACGCGTGTAGGCACCCAGTTAACTGGTTAACAACGGTAATTGATTTGTTCAGTGAAATTACTAATCGATTAACTATGCAATCGTATATCTTTAATCATACTATGTGTAAGTTACGTAGCCCATTTTAGCGATAATGTGTCCCAACGATATATGATTGGCCATTCCCCGTGTTGGTAAGGGCTCCTTTGCAGAATAGCAAGCTTTTTTGCAGCTCGTAAAAGGCGAGCATAGGCTTACCGTCATTAACACCGTGACATCCTTTTAGGTGGTAGAGTTTCGCAGCGACTCACCTGGATTGGTACCACCACCTTACCTATTCCTGCCGCCATAACATGACGTGTTCCGGTTTGGAGGGTAAGGTAGCCGGTAAACCGATAGAGATTGTTATTTTTTAGAAAAATAAGTTGTGATTCCGACATATTACTTTTATCATGATGCGACCAGTGGTTTTTGAGTTATACTTTATAATACATACATTTTTCACTTTTGCACCCACGACTAATCAAAGACACTAAGTCCCACTGTGGGATAGGTGGCAAGCCTATCGCCAACCGGGCACATATCCGTTCCCGAGCAACATTTTTTTTTTTATAAAAAAATTGGCAATAAAAATTTCTAATAAAATTTTATCATAATGGAATATAACCTACTTCACTTATGAAGAGTGTTCCTTTCTGTTAGTGAAATAATTTTTGTGATCGGATAAGCATTTCTGGAGATAGCCCTCAACAAACAAAGTTAGAAATTTTACCTCTTTATAATATTTGTTTGATTTCTATGTTTAGAAATTACATATATATCTCTCTCTCTTTCCTATTCTTTCTTATATTTTCATGTCGTATAATATAGTCGTGTAATATCTTATCTTTTTTTTCCAGGTATGCATAGCAGTTATTTAATTGATGCGGAATAAGAAGTATTGTAATCTTCTTGTAGGAAGAAAAAAACTGTGAGTACTTTTAAGTTCCTGAGAAAATTCTCGGAATGTGGCGATTGAATCATTTGCGCTTTTCATTCTTTAGTTTTCCGCTTGACGGTTTCAGGTCTCAGCACACATATCTACTCGGAAAGGGATCGTCACTGTATTGCCTTTCAGATCGTCATCAACCAGGCGAAAAAATAATTAACGTACATAAAAAATATATAAAATAGAAAGGAAATACAATACTTAATTTAATTTTGCAATACGTGTCCATTTTCATTCGTGAATTTCGTATAATTATCATCTTATGTAAGCATTTTTAAGAATTCGTACGTAATTGTTGAAAACAGCAATTGTGAAATGTTTATCGGCATTTTATTAATTAATTTTGGTCATTTTGTAAACACTTTTGTTAACTTGAGATGTATTGATAAACCATTTGTGCCTCCTTTTTATTACCTAACTAGCAGTTTCACGCAACTTCGCCTGCGTATCTTGGCTTCTACTGCACCGATTTTGATTGACATAGCCTATGTCACTCAGGGATAATGTAGCATGCTGAAGGTGAAAGAATTTTTTGAAATCGGTCGGGTAGTTCCGGAGTCTATTCATTTCAAACAAACAAACAAAACATTAAACTTTTCCTCTTTATAATATTAGAGGGCACAAAGAAAATCTCACATTATATTTTTTAAATCATGGTTTTTATCTCACATCTAGTAGAGGTAAGAACTTTTTTATAACAAAATATAATAATCAGAAATAGGTTTACTTGACGAATATTAAGCGCGTTTCTTTAAATATTCTTTTTAAAACTTCCCTTTAATTTTAATTTTTTTGGTGATTTTTTTGAATCACGCTTAACGTACATAGTTAATACCACAGTTTTCAGTCACTCGAACAGTTGCAGTTGTCTTTTAGGGGAGGAAATTACCCACGTCTGCCTACCTCACCCATGTTACATGTCCAAAAGGAAAATCATGCAAACCAGCATACATCCCCATGTCGGTCCGGTCTTCTTTACAGAACAGACCATCTGCCTACCTGTGCCAGGCAATTCGTAAAAGGCCATCTGACTTGATGGTAGAGTTTTGCGACTCACCCGGATTGTTCCCACCGCCTTACCTGGTCCTGTACCCATAACGTCAGTGCTTGTCGTTAAAGTGTTCCGGTTTGGAGTATAAACCGATAAACTTGCTTTTGCTCGAGACCTATGGCCTCAGGTTGGCAACGCACCTATACCACCTTTGATTTCTCTAGGCGGTGTGTATTTCTTACCATCAGGAAATCCGTCTGCTCGTTTGCCTTCCAATATTATAAAAAATACTAAGTTGGACCTTTAGATTGTATAATAGGCAAAGCTCTTAGCGAAAGGTCATAAATTCAATTCCAGACATAGGATTTACTGCAACAAAGTCTTGCAGTACAATTGAAATTTATTCTGTCTGTCGTTAACCACGGGCGTGCGGGTAGTCAGATAAATAGCGGCTCACACCTGTAAGTGACAAATACGTATGGGCTAATGATTTGTCGGCCATATTTGTTAGCTGCACTTGCACGTATTAATCAAACTTCCGGCTCCTTGAGGCATTTTGTTTATGGTAACAGGTTTCAGTTACGTTTCATTTATTACCGCTCGATTATATATGCGATTGTCGTAGCGTTTCTTTATTAATTACTGGTGGTCGCCCGTTGGTCGAAATTCGACCATAATAAATTTTAATATCTTGTTGATATGAAACCCATCTTCATTTCTTAAGACCAACTACTTTGTTTCCAAAATTTTAAATGCGCCATCTGTGATTTTTTATCGTTATCATCAATATATTTCTTTGTGTGTGTCAAAAGCATGGTAGTGTGGATAATATGTTATTTATTGATTGAATGTACTTTGTATAGCATTATTAAGCATATTATTAAAAAATATTAGCGTTCTGAACTTCTCCTACACATAAACTATAAGTGTGCCAAATTTTATGCTCCTGCGACCGCGCGATTAATTTTCGTAAAAAGAGGTTTTGTCATCTCGTATTAATATATTACATAGGTATATAATATTAAACTGATAGTAAGTTTGATAGACACATTTATCACACATCAAGCGTCAACAATGGTAAAATTTGTAATCAGTAATACTTAATGTAAAATGTTAAAATAATGTATTGTGCAAAAAAGTAATAATTCTAATAACTCACATAAAATACCTACTAGGTGGTAGAGTTTCGCAGCGACTTACCCGGATTGGTACCACCGTCTTACCTGTTCCTGCCGCCATAACGTCATGACATGTTCCGATTTGGAGGGTAAGGTAGCCGGTAAACTTTCTTTTACTTGGAGCCTAACATCCCGGCCTCAGGTTGGCACCGCACCATTACGACCTTTGGTGTCTCTAAGCGGCTTGAATTTCTTACTATCAGGAAATCTGTCTGCCTGTTTGCCTTCAAATTTAATAAAAAAGAAGTTTGATAGACACATTTATCACACATATTTGTACCTTCGTTGTAAATCGAACCCAAGCGTCTATAATGGTGACGTTAGACGTAAACGTCTGAGCCAAAAGAAGTTTGGGTAAATTGTAGTCAGTAATAATTAATGTCAAATGTAAAAAAGTAATAATTCTTATTACTTACATAAAGTAACATTTTCGTATCGCAACTTGTAAATACATAAAAATGTAACAAACCTTGGCCCAATGTGTACTGTACCTTAAGGACCAAAACACATAACCGCGGTGCGACACCACGCCGCTTGAGTCGGCAGTAGCATCACTGCCGGTTGTAGCGGCGCGACGCTATTTATTTATTTAAAACAGAGTAATACCTTGTTAATAACAAATAAGCAATTAGTTTATCACGATGTTTCATGGCAGAGACACGTCTATGACGCCGCAATGCCGCAAAGCAAAACGACGATATTAGCGGCGCGGCGCCGCAACGCGATTATGTGTTATGGCCCTAAGAGTGGATATCGAACATACATTTAAATCATAGCTTTGTCGGTAACTTAGTCAACTAGCCTATTATTATTTTTTATTAATATTTAAAATAAGTAGGTAATATATTTTGTGTAACTTATTTTTTTTAATTTACATTTATAATGGTGGTGATCTTGTTGCTCATTCATTAAACTAATTTTAAGTTATCGCTATCTTCCTACAACGAAAGTAACAGAAAGAGACAAAACACTTTTAGTGTTGTCAGATTAGATTACAAGACATTTCTACTGACGGTTAATTCTTCACTCGGAAAACGTTGATTTAAAACATCACAATTTGACTTGTCCGGATTCCGGACTAATGTGACAATATGTCTAAAATGTTTCATCTCTTTTGTTTTTGTTTCATTTGAAAAATATAGCATGAATCTAAAATAAGTTTAGTTTGTGAACATCAAAAACCCCACCTGTATATCTCTTATCTATTAGTCTACGATTATTTATTAGTCTACTATTATAATTTATAGGAATACTTAAATGAATAATAGAATAAATTTCATTAAAATAAATAATTAGATACATTATTTTTTGTAATATAGACAGCAGTATTTCATATTTTTACTAGAATTTTGGAGCCCGGACCAACAGGTATGTGTCCAAGCACTAAGCAGTACGTACGCACGCGGAAGTACACACAGTAACACACACACACATACATATAGACGTAAATAATTCTCCAAACTTATAACTTCCCTCGTTTTCTGTCGTGAGTTGAACGATTTTAGTGTTTCTTAAGACACATTCTCCGCGATATAATTGACAAAGGCGACAATTCAGTTGCAGTTGATAAATTGATTTCGGAATTCGATGGAAAAACTGCTCCGCTGAGCTGAGTTCAGTCTAATTAAAACTGCTGCAGGTAGGGAGATAATTGCATTAGCAATTCAAAACTACCCGCAACTCAGTTTTCCTCAACTGAAACTGTTCTTTATGATCAATTGAGGATTGATAAAGAGGATACTTTTTACATGAAATGAAAATTATTTTTCTGCTCTTAGAGCGGAAAGTGATAGTTTTCTTCCCGCTGCGCTAAACGAACCAGATAAAAGTTGCAAAGGGCAGAAAAAAAGAGAGCCTCAGGTGACAATTACTTGTGTCCTGAGAATTTTTTGTTCTTTTTTAGTCTTCGAGTTGTAATAAACTATATTTCCGGAATGTGTGGATTAAAAAGATGTTACAAAACTAAAAATTTTTTGTCTCTTTATATTACTTTCGTTGAAAGACGACAACAAATAGTTAAAATTTGTTTAATCAGTGCTCAATAAAATTGCTAAATAAGGTAGCCTGTAAACTTACTTTTGCTCATGGCCAAACACCGGGATGTAAGCCGTCTGCTTGTTTGCTTTCCATTATAATAGAAAAAGCTAAATTACGTTTAGAAATCTAAAAGGGTAATCGAAATTTTTTCAGAAATCCGCCGCCCCTACCTATTCCTGTTACTGACTCTGTCATATTCCGGCCTGGATGGTAGGGTAGCTGGTTGACTTGCACAATTGACATGCATCCCCGCCACAAGATAGCGACGCACCTACAACATCTCTGGTGTCTATAGGCTACGGTTATTTCTTAGGTTAAGAGCCGCTTGAATATTCGCTGCTTTTTGCTATAAAATAAAAGAAAATCATACTGTCAAATTGACAACATTCTCTTTTTGGAGTCGGCTTAAAAGTACCAACATATAATCAAACCCTTACGGTTTATAAACAAAAAGCGAAAACATAAGTCACCAATTACCATATGAACTCGTATAACAAAAGCAATCTGGGTATTTCACTTCCCGTCTCCGTGGCTTATCCTCCGTAAAGCTTGTTTAAACGCGGGTAAGTTGATTTGTTCAGAAGCCCCGTTCGCCGTGCTCCCGAGTTCCCGTATCAATCCCGGGAAATGAGACGACACTTTTATTCCCGGATATAAAGAAACTCCCGTCAATTTCATTCAGCCATTGCACATGTAATAGACGCGTCAGGGATGGCAGTATGTGGAAAAGAAACAAAACGTAATTTTCAGACCTATTAACGACTTACTACAAAAAATGGATGGGATATCCAACCAATGCTGCACGTGAATGACGTGGCGGCATGCTAGTTGCTATAAACTTATATTAGAAAAACATGTGTGCAACGGTTGTTTAATTTTTTGTATTAAGACGGATTGCTTCTTTTAATTTTGTACTACGTATAAGTGTAGATTTGTTTTTTTAGTGAACAAGTGACATAAAAATACATATTACAAACATATAATTTGCTTACTTTGGCATGTGATAAATTTGTTCGGATTTATGTGTCTGGATATATAGATTAACATACAGTGCTTTAAAATAATTTTATTACTTTCGTAAGGTGAATCTAAGCATTGCAAAGAGATAGAAGTTTTATTAAAAACTGTCAATTAATCTATTTTAGACAACGTAAAACAGATGTCGCATTTTTATCATTATTTTTTGACCGCAAAATGTAATGGTTGAATTCTGATTGGCTCTTTATGAGATAAAGCTGTCAATAAATCGTCGGCGTATAAACGATCGTCACGTTGTTCCGGGCGTGTTCGGCAGCCTTCCCGTAAGATTACTGTCGGCAAACATCTTGTACAGCGACAACACCTCCAATTGAGTGCGTACACTTGCCAACATTTTCCTTCACCAATATTTTTAAAATGAGCATTTATTAGAGTATATTAATAAAAAGCGGAAAGAATGAAATTCATGTTGGTTTTTCATCTTTAAGGGATAATAAAGAATTTAAAAGACATCGTTAATTATAATTAGACTTTTTCATTATTTTGAGTCTTTATTAAAAGAATTTATTATAAATTATTTATTATTATTTATTATTCACAATACTGGATACAAGCGGCTGGTGACCGTGACTTGTGGCGCTCTTTGGGGGAGGCCATTGTCCAGCTGAAGACGTCCTGCGGCTGATGATGATGATGGTGAAATATTCACAAAACGTCGAGACTTTGTACTCTAATATAATAAAATTAGAGAGTTTGTTTATTTTTTTGTCAATGTTATGAAATCACCTGGAACCTACTTACCTGCTACCTACCTACCTACGTATAGCTTATTTCTTTTGACAGCATCCAACGTGAGCGTCTCGAATTGTCAATGATCGGGTTTTTACCAAACGGTTTAATTTTTTGGGATGGCGTAGACATGGGTCGCTCAGTGTTTTCTACCGCATCTATCATGTGGAATGCTCTGAGGAGTTGTTTGGTTTGATTCCTGCCACTTAGTTGCAACTTTGGACGTCGCGTCGGAGTTTAAGGTATTTTGCCCATCACCTTGATGCGTACTGGTCTACGCCCGTGTGATTCCGAAGACATTTCCTACCCTGCACAATACCTTTGGGGAACCATTTACTAATGGCGGTATTTCTATACGAATATGACTTAGGAACCTTTAACAATAGAGCGTACTCATTCCTTAAAAGTCGACTACCTGGTGTTGCGGATGTCCGTGGGCGGTGGTGATCACTCATCACGCCTATACCTGAAAAGGTAGGCAGAGGCACAACCAAGGCAGCCGAAGACACTAAGTCCCACAATGTTATAGTTGGCAAGCCTATCTGCAACCGAGCACATATATAATATCCAATCCCGGGCAACGTTATTTTTTAAAAGAAATTAGAAATATACACTTTCTATTTTTTTGTTGCCCGACTCAGGAATCAAATCTAGGACCTCAATAAGTCAAATTCTACGCCGGACCGCTAGACCACAGAGGCGGAAAACCTTAGTGATAGTTAAATTTTGTAATGATTTACTCACGAATGGTACTTAAATAAATTAAAATTAAAGCTCTTTTAATCTCATAACGTGATTGATACTTAACATTAATTAAGATGAGTATACACTCAGATTTGTTCACTTTATTAATGGGAAAGTAACTCGAGAACTTGGCACTCTACGTCGTAGAGTCGGTACTCGGTAGAGTCTGAACATCTTATCAATAAAGATAGTCTAAAATACTCCAAGGCTTAAGCTGGAATAATAATCTTTATTTCAATGTAAGACTGGAAAGTCTACTCCAACCTTGGAATAATTTCGTCCATGTTTTAGTTTAAACTTTTCATTGTTGGTATTTCATATTTGATCGAACTTTCTCATACATTTGATAAAACTGTAAAAGAGTAAATTTTGTACATTGAACATGTTTAAAAATAGGTGCAGATGAATAAAAAGATACAGCAGAACAAATTACTAACACTTTCAGAGTTTTTGTTTGTATACTGACAGCAATTCCCGTCGACTCTACTGAAGCTTTCGTAAAGTAGTTTATCTGGTAGATACTTGATGTTGTGACGAAAGTTATAGTATCTTCCCTCCCACGTCCCCGAAGAGACACAACCAGGGTAATACTAGCCGAAGCCACTCAAGCTAGACTCAAGCAAGCTGGAGCATGTCCAATGCCAGGCAACGTTATTTTTTTATTTTATTTATTTAAATTTTCTTAAAAAGAAGTCAAGTCCGACGCTAGACCGCTACACCAAAGAGGCGATACTTTATAGCTATAGGATACTTTTTATCCCACTCACTCTCTTGACACCACCCTCGGATAATATCCGAGCGATCTGATCATGAAATGTAAACCTTGGTCTCCCCAGTACTTACATCCATCCACATTCGCATCGTATGTATTCTTTAAATCCCACTCACTAAAGGAATTTCCGCGGGAGAGGGAGAAAGGGAAATCGCAAAACAAAACTTAAACTTTTTTTGTGACTCAAAACCTGTTCAGGTCGGACACTAATAATTATTAACACTCCTAACTCTTTAGGTCCTTGAGGAGAGTTCAGGTCAGTCTTTCATGACTTGAACCACGCGTCGTCATTGACAGGAGTCGTATTATCAGGTTGAACGAACGGTGGCTTATCTGCCTCTGGCCGTGACCTCACCTTCGTTACGTTGGCACTACCTGCTCTTATCGCCAACCACTGAATAATTAAACGCAGACATCTTATCTACTGATTTCGAAATGAGCGGCTTTTCAATTGGGATGTTTTCTCCGAGCGCCTTGGGGTTCTTGGGGAATTACTCTGTATTTGGTGTAAAATAGAGAAGCAGTAACATACTCTTCTGATTATAATCGCCTGTTTCGTCTAGCGGTTCAGTTTGTTGGAAGAGTTGCATGAGGTCCTGGGTCCGAATCCCGGGTCTGGCAACAAAAAGAAAATTGAGTTTTTCCAATTTTGTAACAAAAAATATGTTGCTCGGGATCGGATATGTGCCCGGTTGGCGATAGGCTTGCCACCTATTACTTTGTGGGACTTAGTGTCTTCGGCTAGTCTAGTCTCTTTAGTCTAGTAAACTTTCAAATATAGGTAAATGTGTTACTCTTTGTTGTCTTCATTCTTACATAGTTCCCAAATTATCTAAGTTGTTCCCAATCCTTACGATTAAAAGTGTGAACCCAGTTTCTGTTTTCCTACCAAGTAGGGCATGGAATACTGGTATCAAAGGCACCGGTAGTAATGGCCTTGGAGCAATACCAATACCGAAGGCGTTAGCTCTACTGATAGTACCGGTACTATTGTTTTAAGAGTATTATACCGATACTAATTCAATATTACCGGAACCAGAAAATATATCTTCCATCGAAGCAAGGCTTGGAATCCATATCAAAGTACGTACAGGTTTTGTACCTGTACGTAGCTGTACCGCTAAATATCTCTTCCAAAGTGGGTACGTGTAATCCGTATACTGGTATCGTCCCAATACCTGTACCTAATAAAGTTACCCGCTAAATACAAGTGACGCGTTCCAATTTTCGTTTCGGTATCGGTATCATGAATTTGTTGAATGAATGGAGAAAATGAAGAAATGAATGAAATTGAAAGAAGAAGTTACCTTGTTAAGTTATTGTTAAAATGAGAAATACCTATTATGTTTTGTTGTGCTTAAGTTCTATTTTAGTGTGCTGTATTCATCATCATCATCATTTCAGCCATAGGACGTCCGATGCTGAACATAGGCCTCCCCCGTTGAATTCCACTTCGACCGGATGGAAGCGGCCTGCATCTAGCGAGACCCCGCGACCCTCACAAGGTCGTCTGTCCATCTCGTGGGTGTGTGGTATGCTTCGCTTGCCGGTACGTGGTCTCCACT
>NJDD01000543.1:1242971-1258659 GCA_002245505.1 Calephelis nemesis
AACTTTTCCATTCTGATATTGTGATAATTTATTAAAAATCAATATTATTATGAGTTCATTGGTTTGCCCTTTTGTTCTTATTGCTCGCGAATGTAATACAGGACCTATGTTAAAATAAACGTTATCCCAGCGGAGATTATTTTATTGCTGTCGACACTAGGTAGAACTTTATGAATAAGCACAGGACAAGTGCTAAATTAATACTAGAGTTTCGCAGCGACTCCGCCGGATCGCCTTACCTATTCCCACTATCGCCCAACCTGTTCTGCCGCCATAACGTCCAATGCTTGCCGTTGACGTGTTCCGGTTCGGGGGGTAAGGTAGTCGGTAAACTTACTTTTGCTCGAGGCCTATCATTCCAGCCTCAGGTTGGCAACACACCAATACTACCTTAGGTGTCTCTAGGCGGCGTAAACTTTTTACCATCAGGAAATCCATCTGCTTGTTTGACTTCCATTATTGTAAAAAATGCTTTGAGAGAAACGAAAGTTATGGTGTATTTTATCTGTAACGATGAACTCATTTAGTAGATTCTCAGAACTGAGTATCTATAGTACTTAACTACCTGCGTATATGGTAAAGATAAGTAATTAAAAATTCGCACCTACACTTGATTCCTTAATAGCTCAAATGGAGCATTCATCGACTTGAGTCGAAAGGGTGCAGGTTCAAATCTTGTCTGAGGCTTTATGTTTTCTTTCTTTCAAATTTATAGTAACACGACTATATGTATATAAATAAATAAATATAAATAATATTCTTATTGGTATTCCACTAGTTAAATGTAAGTGTGTCATACAGATTACGAATACGTCGTACAGAATACGTCGTGTATTATTAATGAGGTGTAGTGAAATCATTTCTAATATGTAAAAGTGTAGTAGACAAGTGCGTGTTCGCAAGTGCAAGTGGAATGTGATGGTCTCACAATACCGTGAGGTATGCTGCATGATTTTCCGTTTTTGTCCCCTCTTGAACAAATTAACTTGTATTGTACTTGGTGATTTTTCGGATTTGGTATGTGAAAACCCCATTGCTCGCTGATAGTATCTAGTAATTTAGGTTATTGGAACGAATAAATACAATTCTTCTGCGTCGAGTTTTGATTTTGTATTTTTATCGGCTTGCTTTAATAAATGATTGGTCAGCGGGATGTGAAGATCCCATCGCTCGCTTATAGCAATTTAGTTCACGTTGCATAAACTATAAGTAGTCTACGATTTTTCAGCGCTGAGATGTAACTTGACATAGTTTTTGTCTGTCCTTAAATAAATTAGTACAATTTATCGGTATAGGGAAGTAACGACTCCATCGCCTGCTGGCAATCTAGTAAATTAAGTTAGTCGACTAGTGCAGTCAAGATCAAGTAGTGGCGTTCAGCGGCTTGCTCGTATTGGGTTCACAGCCTTAACTATTTCTGTTTCAGTTGCGTTAGTGCTTGCCATTGTCATGTTCCATACTGTCAGAGTAGCTTTAAAACTTGCACTCATGGTCGGGATGGCCATATTTTTTTTTCTAAGATCTTTATAAATAAATATATTTTTTACTTATTTTGAATAAAAACTTAATACATTGTGTGATCTAAGATAGCAACCCTTTTATCCTTAGGAGAGTCAACTTACCTTATTATCTTGTTACCTTGTCTCTTGTTCTCTGTTTTAAAGCTTAAAAACAAAACTGACTTTTCTTCAAGATACCAACTCAGTTATAGCTCTGTACATTTGAAAGACCGGCTGTGTGGTCTGGCGGTCCAGGTGTCGGACTTGACTTCATAAGGTCCCGGGTTCGATTTCCGGGTAGGGCAACAAAAAGAAAATGTGATTTTCCAGTTTCCAACAAAACAAGTGTTACTCGGGATTAGAAGTGTGTCCGGTTGGCAAAAGGCAAAAGGCACCTATCTCATTGTGAGACTTAGTGTCTTTGGCTGCCTTGATAGTGTCTCGAGTAGGCTCGTTCCGGGATATGGGCGTGAAGATACTTCCTTATTTTTTTTAAAATTGAAAGAAAATTAACATATTTTATATCTCGGTTTAAACTTGATTGTCTTTCTAGAATGTGATCCTAACGGCCACACTACGAGATTCGATTAACATATCGCACCCTTAGTAATATAAGGGCACTATCCAAAAAACTACTTTTTGGGAAATCGTGTTTTAAGATACAGTATTTTTTTTCCGATATTATTCATGTGTTAAACAAATACAATTACCGAGACATTCTTATATTTTTCTCTTTCTGCTAGCGCTAACCAGTAGCGAATATCAATTGTGCGTTTATCATTCAAAATACTTGTGGTATATGGGATTTTGAATGTTAAAATTTTGACTTGAGCCCTTATATTACTGAAGGTGCGATATAATCTCTCATTAAGTCACAATTTTGTACTAAAAATGTCTACTTAGTGACTGATGAAAAGATAATTGACACGGGTAAGGTGCTAATTCTAAATTGGGGCTCAAAATCAGGTTTTGATCAAAATTTTGAATTGAGACACTCCGAGACTCAAATAACATTTAATCTCTCATTAGGTCACAATTTTGTACAGAAAATGTCGACTTAATGACTGATTAAAAGATAATTGATGTCTGTAAGGTGTAAGGCGCTTATTCCAATTTGGAGCTCAAAATCAGGTTTTAATTAAAATTTAAGAGCTGTCGTTTCAAAGTTTTTGTCAGACAGTAGTTAAATATGGTTTTCATTTTTAATCCTGATAACTAAACATTATTCGATTGTTATTGGTTATATTTTATTATTAAACTAGCGGCCCGCCCCAGCTTCGCACGGTTATAAAATATACATATATAAACCTTCCGCTTCAATCACTTTATCTATTAAAAACATATACACATAATAATAACTTTTATCCCCAACTTAAGTCCTTTTGGTGATTGAGTTTTGAAAAAAAAAATTGTGTGTGTACTTTATTATCAATTGATTAAGTATAAATAAAGTGACGTGAAGCTGAGAATATAGTTTAACTAGCGGCCCGCTATTAAAAGAAAACCGCATCAAAATCCGTTGCGTAGTTTTAAAGATTTAAGCATACATAGGGACAGTGGAAGCAACTTTGTTATTATACTATTTAGTGATATTCATATGTGACCATGATTTTATGAAGTGTATTTTTCACACCAGCGCGTCTTTGTCAAAGTGTCAATTACTCATCGTATTAGTGACAAAGTCCTCAAATATCTGTCACGTAATTTTTGGATCGATTTTATATTAATAAAGCCTATTTTTCTAAATTACATCAGACTTCTTTTCCCCGTGTTGGTCCAGGCTCCTTTGTAGAATAGACCATCTGTCTTCCTTGCCAGTGTCACTAGCACTGTGACAACTGAATAGGTGGTAGAGTTTAGCAGCGACTCGCCTGGATTGGTACCACCGCCTTACCTATTCCTGCCGCCATAACGTCATGACGTGTTCCGGTTCGGAGGGTAAGGAAGCCGGTATACTTACTTTTGCTCGAAGCTTAACATCCCGGCCTCAGGTTGGCAACGCACCATTACCACCTTTGGTGTCTCTAGGCGGCGTGAATTTCTTACCATCAGGAAATCCGTCTGCTTGTTTCCAATATCATAAAAAAAAGACTAGCTGTTCGTCCGCAACTCTGGCAGCATCGAGCAAAATTAACTTTACCAGCTACCTTACACTCCAAACCGGATCACTTCATGAAGTTACGGCGGCAGGAATAAGAAAAGCGGTGGTACCAATCCAGGTGAGTCGGTGCAAAACTCTACCGCCTAGTCAGATGTCACGGTATTAGTGACAGTAAGCCTATGCTCGCCCTTTACGAGCTGCATGGCAGAAAAGCAGATGGTCTATTCTGCAAAGGGGCCCGGACCAACACAAGGAACACGATTTACTTTCCACAATATATTTTTATAATTATGTTTTAGCCAACCGGTTACGCTATTTTAGCATCATCAGGGCTATAATAACTGTATTTTTTTTTATAATCTAGGCCTTTAACAACTGAAGATTTTTTCATATAGCTTAGATAATGCTTAAATAGCAAAACCGGTTAGCTAAAATATAATAATAAAATACAATGCAGAAAGTACAAATGAAGTTAATAAATTGTGTCTAGAATGAAATTCCACCAAGCACCGACGATAAGAAGTATAGAAAAAGAATAAGTAATATTTAGTTTTTTTTACATAACTTTGTTTTACAACGCCACTTTTTTTTGCAGGTATGTTTACCGGGTTACTACGAGTATATATCGTGGTCGGTAAGTATGGACATCTTAACTAGTAGTTAAATATGGCATTTGTTTTGCCTTTTTTGTGTTTATGAATGTTTCTGTATATTTAATGTGTTTAAATAATTTTTTTCTGCTTAAATGTATCTTATTCAATATAAATGAAAATAAAATTATTTTAATTCTTCTTTTTAATAACAAAATAATCGACTTGACGAAATTCGTATCGCCTTACTTATTACTTTGTATTTAAAATAATGAAAGTTTTGTTTTTCCACTTTGCAATTTTCTTTACTTATCGTTATCGTTTGCATGAAAAATAATAGGTAAAGTTTTCTTTTCCCACTTTTTAATTTTCTTTTATTTTCTCTACTCATGATCCTTTTTGTAACTGTCACAACAACAAAAAAAAAAATTCCATCCGTTCACGATCGACCACTTGATATTTATATAAAGACTAGCTGTTACCTGCGGCTTCGCCCGCATTTTCGCAGGAACCCGTTGTGCGATCGGGATTAAAAGTAGCCTATATATTAATCCATATGACAATCTATCTGTGTTCCAAATTTTAGATAGATCCGTTCAGCCATTTGAGCGTGAAAGAGTAACAAACATTCACACATCCTTACAAAATTTCGCATTTATAATATTAGTAGGATAAACATCGCTAATTTAATATAACAAAGTTGATAGCTTCCTACGTATATTTACCAGCTACCCTATTAAAACTAACATATTTTGACCATACCACAGCACGATTTGTAGCCTTAGGTATTAGGTAGATGGCAGCAATAGGTATTATGATAGCATCACTGCCAATTCAGGTGAGAAAAACAGAAAACCATTTCAAAGACTTAATTTAAATTTAATATTTAGGTCTACTTCGTTCCAACAGAACAGAGTGAAATATCTGAATCTAAAATTGTAACCCTATCTAATTGTGTTTTTGATTGTTTGGTTTCATTTACTATTTTGTGGTTAGGGTTGCCAACTATATTTTTAACAACATTAAGTATACCTACTGTTCTTTACTTAGCTATGCTTTAAATCGAAATCCGCATTTGCGTGTCCCTCTAAACCAGGGTGGGCAAATTACGGCACGCGGACCGGATCCGGCCCTTGAGAGGTTTTAATCCGGCCCGCCGAGGGTTTTTTTAGAAAAAATATGAACCTCTCTAAAAAAATTAATGGCCGAAATGTTAAAAGAGTGTTGAAATTTGAGCAATTAACTAACACTAAATTTAGCGATAATCACCTAAAATATTAAACTTGGCAAAAATAATGGACATTTATTTACATCGCCTCTGTGGTTTAGCGTTCTAGGTGTTGGCCTTGACTGCATGAGGTCCTGGGTTCGATTCTCGGGTCGGGCAACTAAAATAAAATTTGGTTTTTCCAATTTTCTAATAAAAAAACGTTGCTCAGGATTGGATATATGCCCGGTTGGCGATAGGCTTGCCATCTATCACATTGTGGGACTTTGTGTCTTCGGCTGGTCATGGGTGACCTTTGACGTGGGTGACCTGGGGATATGGGCCGTGAAGATACTCCTTTTTTACATTTACTTAAAATATATTTATTTGTTTTTGATGTACATACTTTAAACTATAAACTACATATATTTTATTTTATTAAACTTTCTTTGTTATAAAAAAAAGTTGGCAGCCCAAATTATGATGTAATTTTAACACACAGTCCGTAACTGTCAAGGGGCAAGTTTTAATAAAATGCTAATAAGTGACATAAGCTGGTATCGTTATAACTTTTAACCAGGTTCAGATATTATTCAGCTTTGTATGACAGGGTGAAGTCGGAAGTATTTTTGATTACAACTCATACGATAAGTTTTGGAAGAATTTCATTCACAGTTTAAAAGTAATTTGAGGCTAGCCTAATTCAATGCCGAAAAGGAGAAATCCGGATGCTAAAATTTAGATCTAAATGTATATAATATATGTATATATATATTAAGTTTATAGGTATAGTGTAATTTGTCATGTTGTTTATCCGTTATGGACTCCTAAACTACTTAACCGATTTCAATCGATTTTGTACACCGTATACAGTTTGATCGAACTTGAAAAATAGCATCATCTCAAATCCTATCCATCCTAAATGACGGAGAAATCGATTAACATATATAGGTACAAAAAAATGTAGGAGTAAAACATGTAAACTTTTCCTTTTTCGAAATAAATTTATACCGTTATCTATATATTAATACGTGATGCCAAAACTTTGGACCCCTTTTTACGATAATTGCGGGGACGCAGGAGCATAAAATTTTGCACACTTATAATTTATGTGTAGAAGAAGTGCAGAACGCAAATATTTTTCAATAATAATGCTTATAAAGTACATTAAATCAATAAATAAAACATTACCTACAATACCATGCATTTGACACACACAAACAAATATATTGATGATCAATAAAAGATCACAGGTGACGCACCATACAGTTTGGAAACAAAGTAGTTGGTCTTGAGAAATGGAGATGGCTTTCTTATCAACAAGATATTAAAATTTATTATGGTCGAATTTCGACCAATGGGCGACGAATAGAATATTCAAATATTTCTCTATATTGCTATAGTCGCCACATGCATATAATTTGCTTACTTGAGGTTAGATTAATTAGGGTTTTTTTCTGATATCTTTAATATTTCAAAAAAAACTTTAGTAGGTAGAACAGAAAGACTAATATCAATCGTACATAGGTTAAAACAATGGTAGTCTTGAATATAAGAGAAATATAAGACGTGTGTCTCCCAAGAACCGTCTTACCAAGTACCGGAGACGAGTACCAATTAATCAGACCTGGGCCCTGTCATTAAACCGTTTCGCTCCATGGCGCCCGAACCTTGAGGATGCTCGAGCAAATATTAATTCAGAAATTCCCATCTACCTACACGTGGAAACCCGAAAATCTTTCTCTTAATATCTTACATATTTAACTTTGCGTTTTATTTCCTCACTAGCCATTTGCCTGCGACTTCGTCAGAGTAGGGTAGTTGCAATTTTCATATTTCATACCCTGTTAAATTTCTTTGAGGGTTGATTTTCATTATGTTTGAACCCGGATATTTAAATTTCGTCAAAATCGGTTTAGTGGTTTAGCCGTAAAAAACAACAGAGAAACAAAAGACAAAAAGCCGCATTTATAATAGGTTTTCATATTTTGTAGTCCTTTGAGGTTTGATTTTTATATGTTTGAACCCGGATCTTTAGCTAGCTATACGCATATTGAATTTCATCAAAATCAGTGGTTTAGCTGTGAAAAAACAGACAAATAGACATCGACAAAGACTAACTGTTGCAGCATGGTGATGGTGTTATACCTCACTATTCAAAGCGCAAGACTACTTAATCCTTCGACTCCGAATCGTTGTATTCTGGCGAACAAACATTGGCAAATATTCAAGTTCAGGGTTAGCTAAAGCAGTGGTAACAGTACGGGTGATTCCAATTTTCTTATAAAAAATGTTTTTGCCCGGGATTGGATGTGTGCCCGGTTGGCCCTGGTTGTGCCTCTGCCAACCTCTTCGGGGATATGGGCGCGAAGACACTTTCTTTTAATCTTCATTGTGTATGTATTTTCAAAATGGTGATGGGTGAACGTTACATACGACGCAGAGGAAGGTTTTTATGTATTTTTCATAACCGTGCGAAGCCGGGGCGGGCCGCTAGTTATTAAATACAACTCAAAACACACTTCATGGATCTTGATTAAACTTTTAAGGGACCATATCTGATGATGACCTACTTTTCAAAACCATTCGTTTTCTCCGAGTATTGCGTAGCTCACAAAAATACCTTAGAATCGCCCTCCATTTTGGAGTCGATTACAAAAGTATAAAAATGCACGAGGATTGAAAGAAAACCGGGCAATTGTCGCAACTCAGCTCGTATCTAGATGGTGATGGAAGTGGGGTGATTCTGTTCCATTCATGTGCTATCTACCACATCCAGACGATTAAGATAATGAATCTATGTAATTAAGGATTCCCCTCACAGTTTTCATTAAAAGTAAGCGGTAAATTGGAAACCGGGTTGTGTTATTGGTATCGCAGCATGAATGGCGCAGCTGCATCTTGAAGATATAAATCCTCTGACGCAAGACATTGCAGCGTACTGGAAACGTCTTCAGAGCTAATTGAATGGAAATCTTGTTTGAGGCATTACTACATTACTCGAAATCTAGTGAACGTGCAGTTTAATAAAGGAATGGCAATTTTAGAACATCCTGTATTTTCATGACTGCAATTGGTACAAGTTTTACATATGGCATTTTGTGCATTTCTCGTTAAATTAAAAAAGACAAGAATTTAATTTGCTAAATTTGGAGTTAGATTCGATTTGTGTAACTTGATCATGGATTTTCATTTAAACATGCATGCCATTTTAAACATACAGACACGCCAAACTCCTTGCCAGATAGGCAGAAAATCGAGTACCAAGTATTACGATCCTTGCAGAACTCACTGACTTCCTCAACGTTCACTAGCCTACCGTTAGATAAAAACACTAAAAATCATTAAATAAATATAACTGTCTATACGCCCCAAGAGATAGGTAAAGGTAGAACCAGGAAACCTATATTTAACCGGAGATTCTACTTAGTCCCACAGTGTGATAATTGATAAACTTATGGCCAACTAAGTACCTATAGGCTTTAGATTTCCGGGCTACGTTGTTTAAGATAGATAATAGAAATAACACTCTCAGTTAATCGACCTGGGAAATGATACCGAGACATGTTGTAGTATATGCCAATACCGCGTTTAAGACCTTAATTAATCAGCAACGTATTAAATGCTCATATGACTGACTTCCTTTCGCTGCTGGCAAGCCTATTGCCTGGTTAAATGCCAACCTAGGTCTCTCCGGGTATCTATATCCATCCGCATTCGCATTGTATGTCTGCTTTGTATAACTGTTCCTTCTTATATATAAATTCTCGTGTCACAATGTTCATTCCCATATTCCTCTTAAACGGCTTGACTGATTTTCATGAAATTTTGTGAGCATATTGAGTAGGTATGAGAATCGGCCAACATCTATTTTTATAACCCTAAGTGTTGATGATGAATCTTTTTCATACCCCTTAGTGATAAGGGTGACTCGCCCCAATTTTTAGGACGGTAAGGTAGCCGATAAACTTACTTTTGCTCTAGGCCTTACATCCTGACCTCAGGTTGCAACGCACCATTACCATCTTTGGTGTCTCTAGGCGACGTGAATTTCTTATCATCAGGAAATCCGTCTGCTTGTTTGGCTTCCAATATCATAAAGAAAAAAAATCCCATACAAACTGAAATGGCGGGACAAACTTCACCGGAGTAGTTAGTTAAATATGACGCAGTGAACCTTTGGGGTTTTTAAACCCAATTTCTTAAGTTCTTTAACAAAAGATGTTGGTTGACCAACTAAAAATGTTTATATAAATAACATTAATTTATAACAGTAGCAGTAATAATCGTAATAAGACCTAGAAAATAAACATTTTTGATTACATTAATATTGAAATCTTGAAGTTAATTTGTATTATTTCAAGTCATGATTCATATTTAATAATTCACATAAATGTTCATTTCAAGTTATAAATTTAGAAAGCTTTGATTTATTTTTGTGGAGGAGTAAGACGCTCGCTTTTACTTGAAAATAGTAGTCGATATAAAAAGAATATTATAAAATAATGGAAATTTGGAATTTAATTAAGAAATTGAATTTAGCTAATAGACTTCTGAGCTTTCATTTTTTTGTATATAAAAGAAAAGAGCAATTAAAAAGAAGTTGAACGATTGGCATATTTTTTATACAGAAGATGTAAAGAGAATGTCAAAGAGTCTTAAAGATTTTTGTATGAAGTCTGGCTTACCTACTGTCTGCCATTTTGTTTTTTTTTTCAAAATCACGTTACTAATAATACTTTCAAAATTGGATAGCTAACATCAATGCAAACAAAAAAGAATTAGAGTTAGAGACAATAACGCGTAAAGTGTCACAGTGGAATTATACAAGTTTAATGTAATTGTAATCGATTGGTATATTCTAATTTGGTACCCCAAGACACAGGCTTTGCCTAGTTTGGGGACCCCTGGAAAGTCGCTTAATTAATGTAAGATTCACTTTTTTGTCTCATTTTTATTTTAAGTTTAACATGTCTTGTTTTTGAAATAAAATTTATTATTTATTTATTTATTTTATTTCGAAGATATGAGCTCCCAAAGTTGTAACTTAGTAAACCTGTCTGAGCCCCGTAAAGTAAAGCCTTTAATAGTAAAACTTTAGTTGTTTTTGTATTCGGAATGTGACACTTGATGAGTTTTTTCCTTAGAATATTTTTATTTGTATTGAAAAAAGCTATCCATTTTTGAAAGAATTATCAGTGAACGCAATTTTGAAAAAAAAAAACAAATGGCCGAACATTAGGTAAGCCAAAATACTTCATAGCCCTTTCAGAACGAAAAAAAAACAGTAAAAAAAATTTCAGGCGACAAGGAACTTGGCTTTACGGTATGTGTCATTAAAAGCAATTTGGATAGTAGCGTAAACGTAAACCTTCATCGCGATATTACTTGTTTTTTTTTTGGCCTATTGATAATTATTTAAAATTAGAATTATGAACTTCGAAGACCGAACGCTTCTTAGTCGGACCTCGTCTACCATACAGATAAGGATACAAATAAGGATTACCCTATTCACAGGCGGCGTCATTAACCATCATATCCTTACAAGATGTTTGTCATATGTAAGTGTCTTCACGCTCTACGCCCGTATTGGTCTGGGTTTCTTTGCAGAATAGACCATCTACTTTCCTGCCAAGCAGCTCGGAAAAGGCGAGCATAGGCTTACCGTTTCTAACACCGTGACATCTGACTACGTGGTAGGGTTCCGCAGCGACTCACCTGGATTGGTACCACCGCTTTACCTATTCCGTCCGCCATAACGTCATGACGTGTTCCGGTTTGGAGGTTAAGGTAGCCGGTAAACTTACTTTTGCTCGAGGCCTAACACCCCGACCTCAGGTTGGCAACGCACCATTACCACCTTTGGTGTCTCTAGGCGCCATGAATTTCTTACCATGAGGAAATCCGTCTGCTTGTTTGCCTTCCATTACCATAACAAAAGGGGTAAAATCAGGTCAACACAATATATTTGTCATATGAGTTATTATTATAGGTGAAACTAGCGGCCCGCCCCGGTTACGCACGGGTATAAAGTATACATATAAACCGTTCTCGTCAATCTTTTTATCTATTAAAAAAACCGCATCAAAATCCGTTCTGTAGTTTAAAAGATTTGAGCATACAAAAGAAGATCGGGACAGAGGAAGTGACTTTGTTTTATACTATGTAGTGAAGACTATAATTATCTCTGGCTTATCCAGTAGTACTGGTTTTCTAAATCCATTGTTAGATCTAAGTCGTAATTCTTCCACTAGTTCAGCGGTTATTGTTCCTCCGCGTAACTTATGGAATATACGAGCAGCTGAACCCGATATAATCGAAATGTTTCTCTCCGAAACATATATGCTCAAACATTTCATATTTGTGTGAAAAAGATATTGAAGACGGCTTCTCTGTCAAAAAGGTTCTTTTATATCATTTCCCTACATGTCCTGGACATAACTAGCAACAGGACATATATTAATTTATATCTTAACTACACTTTGCACGTGACTTGTGTTGATTCTGCTATGCCCAAACTAAACAGCCAACAATAAGTAGACTAACTTGAACACGCGGCTTTGTCCGTTTACTAAGTTATATTGTAACTAACAGCCCCGGCTTTGCTAGGGTATAAAATATACATATAAATCTTCATCTTTAAATTCTTCTCTCTATTAAAAAAAACCGCATCGAATTCCGTAGCGCAGTTTGAAAGATTTAAGCATCCAAAGGGACATAGGGGCAGAGAACGCGACTTTGTGTACTATGTAGTGATAAAATATACATAAATATATTTTAATAAATCACCGACCCGGGGATCGTACCCAGAAGTCAATAGACCACAGAGACGATATTTTATTAGTAGTGGCTGCTACTACTGTTTCGCGTTACTCTACACAAAAGACCTGATGGGTGATTTGTATCTCAGTGCCCAACTCAAAATGGAAAAGTGTAAATAAAATAGCTGTCAAATGACGTCATTTGTGTTTGCTATCTCTATTGTATTTCTATTGTTCACTGGAGATAGCAAATATAAAACGCGTCATTTGACTGCTATTTGATATACATTTTCCCATTTTGAGTTGGGCACTGAGATACATAATCAGCCCCCTGGACAACCACGGAGAAAATCTGTTTTTATATTGTTTTACACTCAACGCCATGCTTCGGTGACGAGTGAACTAACCGTGGAAACCATCAGTTCCGCCACGCCAATCGTTTTGTCAAGTGCAAGGACAGGAAAGGCGGCCATGAATCTTTATTACTTTCGATTGTAAAGTAAACGATTCGGATTGTATACAGCCTAGAAAACCTTTTTTAATTGTCGTGTTTTTTATCTCATAAGGCAAAAAGCAGGCGGTTATTCTGATAAGCCTCTGGTTTAGCGGCCTAGTTTTGTATTTGACTTCTTAAGGTCCCGGCTTCGATCCCCGAGTCGGGCAATAACAAAAATTATAAATTGTGTATTTTCAATTTTCTAATAAATTATTTTTATTTGTTGCCCGGGATTGGATATGTGCCAGGCTTGCCACCTATTACATTGTGGTATTTAGTATCTTCGTCAGTCGTGAGTGCTCTGGTTGTGCCTCTGCCTACTTCGGTGATATGGGCGTGAAGATACTGTTATTCTAGTAAGAGACACAGGTAGTTCATGGTGGTCGCCCGTTGATCTATCTTGTTAATAAGAACGCCATCTTCTTTTCTCAAGACCAACTACTTTGGTTTAAAACTTTCTAGTGCGCCATCAGCGATCTTTAATCGTTATCATCAATAAATAGAAAACTACCCCTTTGACAAGTCACACAAATTGAATCTAATCCCAAAGTAAGCAAGTTATATGCTTGTGTTAAGGGTGTTAGTCAACGATACTAATACATAGAAATACTTAAATAGATACCAGAAAATAAACACCCAGACCCGGAAATGCAGACATCAAAATGTTCATCACACAAATGCACGTCGGAAACCGAACCCGAGCCTCGCGGTTGATCGATGTAGTTAGGCGTGTACGCTAGCCACTCGACCAACAAGGCGGTCAATATATTTGTTTGTGTGTGTCAAATGCATGGTATTGTGTTTAATATTTTATTTATTGATTTAATGTACTTTATAAGGATTATTATTGAAAAATATTAGCATTCTGCACTTCTCCTACACAAAAACTATAAGTGTGCAAAATTTTATGCTCCTGCGTCCGCGCAATTTTCGTTAAAAGGAGTTCAAAGTTTGGCATCACGTATTAATAAATAAATGAGTATCGTTGACCTACACCACAGTATAAAGAATTCTACTAAGACTGTGCCTACACCCATAACACAAGCATACAATTTCCTTACTTTGGGTTTAGATCAATTCGTGTAATTTGTCCAGTGATATTTTAATACTCTGCCTTCCTGCCAGGCAGCTCGTAAGAGGCGAGCTTAGGCTCACCGTCACTAACACCGTGACATCTGACTAGGTGGTAGAGTTTAGCAGCGACTCGCCCGGATTGGTACCACCGCCTTAACTATTCCTGCCGCCTTATCGTCATGACGTGTTCCGGTTCGGAGGGGCCGGTAAACTTACTTTTGCTCGAGGCCTTACATCCTGGCCTCAGGTTGGCAACGCACCATTACCACCTTCGTCGTCTCTAGGCGGCGTGAATTTCTAAACATCGGAAAATACGTCTGCTTGTTTGCCTTCCAATATCATAAAAAAAGATGTTCCACGTGTTCCACTTGTACCTTGTGTGGTCGAAGGCCGGAAGCACTGATTGGTATCATCAGATAATGTTACCAACTGTCGTGTCTAATGGCTTTCGATGATCAGCCATGGCCTAATATGATCACCAAATGTACCCGATAATGAATATGAACGATTATATGTATAATTATGACTTTTAGGAAGTTTATGTTATGTGTCTTAAATATTGTATGTCTTGTAATAAGAAGAAATACACATTCTATATATCTTACTAAAAAAAAGTAAGTATCTTCACGCCCATATCCCCGAAGGGGTAGGTAGAAGCACAACAAGGGCACCCACGACCAGCCGAAGACACTCATTTCCACAATGTGACTGGTATCAAACACATCGCCAACCAGGCACATATCGTTAACTAGGCGACGTTAACGATATGTAAAAATTGATAACACACAATTTTCTTTTTGTTGCCAAACCCAGGATTCGAACCCGGGACCTCATGACGTCAAGTCCAACACTTGGGCCTTTAGACCACATCTCTTACTACTTACTAATAAACGCGGACTAAAGTACTCCAAGGTTCAACCTGGTACTATAGTCTCAATTACACTGTAGTAGACTATAATATTAACTTTACTAACTTACTGTAGTCTAGGCTTATTAATAAGACGGTAACAGTTTTTGTTGAGGCCTAACATCCTGACCTCAGGTTGGCAACGCACCATAACCACCTTTGATGTCTCTAGGCGGCGTGAATTTCTTACCATCAGGAAATCCGTCTGCTTGTTTGCCTTCCTATAACATAAAAAAAACACTTTTTTTATCCCCGACTAAAAAAAGAGCACCCCTCTTTTTTTAGTTGGGGATAAAAAGTTTGACGCGTATACAGATATATATCAGTGCTATTACAACTTTGGAACGGATAAACCGATTTCGATGAGGATTGTTTTGTAAGAAACCTGATTTAAACGAGGTGGTTTTTAGCAATTAAATATATTTCTCAATTTCCCTGGGATTATATCATCAAATCCAGACTTGGAAATACTTGGAAAGACCTCGAAAGTACGTTTTTTCAAATACGAAATATTTTAAAATCGCTTGTCAAATGACTGAGTAATCGATGAACATACATATAATAATATGCTATCGCCGCTGTGAACAGATAAACTAAGACATAATATATCGCTTCAAGATAATTATATCTAGATTCCCTGGAGCTGGGCTTACGAAGTAATGAGTATCGGACAGGAAATAACGCATGCGTCCGACCGGAAGTGACGCTGTGATTCCCTCTTCATTTCCGGTGACGCGCCTCTCATTATGGCGCTCGAAAACATCAATTATTGACGATTTGTTGATAAAGCAGTAATGTTGGAACTTAGTTCGGAAAAATTCCAGATTGTCGGAAAAACACAGTGAAGAATGTTACTTGTTTTTTTTTAATTTTTTTTAAATTGAATCTAACCCCAAATTATATGCTTGTGTTATGGGTGTCAGTCAAATCGGAAATGCAGACATCTAAATGTTCATCACACAAATGCCTGCCCCCTCAGGAATCGAACCCGAGCCTCGCCGTTGGTCGGCGTAGTTAGCCGTGTACACTAGCCACTCGACCAACGAGGCGGGC